>PVLC010040361.1:0-13886 GCA_004027655.1 Graphiurus murinus
CAAATGGCCAATAAATGTATGAGGAAATGTTCCACATCATTGGCAATCAGGGAGATGCAAATCAAAACTACCCTGAGATTTCACCTAACTCCAGTCAGAATGGCAATCATAAAAAACATGAACAACACCACCTGCTGGCGAGGGTGTGGAGAAGTGGGAACCCTAATACATTGTTGGTGGGATTGCAAACTTGTGCAACTACTGTGGAAAACAGTATGGAGGATCCTCAGATGAATGGGAGTGAACCTACCATATGACCCAGCAATACCACTACTGGGTATATACCCAACAGAATGGAAACCAAATTATCAGACCGATGCATGTGTATCTATGTTTATAGCAGCTCAATTCACAATAGCCAAACTATGGAAAGAGCCAAGATGTCCAACCACAGATGAATGGATTATAAACGGGGAATTTCTATCTTCAAACTATTGATGTCATATCATTACTCCAAGAATAAACTGAAAATAATTTGAAGAAGTTTCATTCCATCGGAGCGAGGCAACTAGTATATAGAAACTGCCCAGCTGACTGAAAATACAGGGTCCAAAATTATTCAACAAAATAATGATTTCAGAGAAGACACTTAAATTGCATGAAGAGTGCCATCCCTAGGAAAGGACTGATTTGTGATTAAAATACCAATGAAGAGGTGAAGTCTTGTTTTTCCTTTTTTTTTTTTTTTTTTTTCAAAGACATAGAAAAGGTGGTTTGTTTTGTTGTTGTTTGATTGGCTTCTTTTCTGCCTGCATGCGTGCGTGCTTGTGTGTGTGTGTGTGTGTGTGTGTGTGTGTGTGTGTATGTGTCTGTTACTGGGAATGGAATCCAGGGGCATTCTACTTCTGAGCTACACTCCTAGCTCTATTTTATTATTTTATCTTGAAAAAGGGTCTCACTAAATTGCTGAGACTGGCTGAGAACCTGTGATCCTGTGTCTCAGCCTCCCAAGTACTGGGATTACAAGAGTGCACCACCACACCCATCTCTCTCCAAAGGAAACTTCTGAGTCCAAAAAAAATATTAGATATCTAGTGTTCTGCATGTGTTAAAGATCAGCAGAGGGGGAGATGAGTTTTGAGGTGTGTGCTTTTCAATTTCTAAGTTTCCATTAATGTATACTCCCATCATCTGGTAACGAAAAGACTAGATACAAATCACTTTCTAATTATTGGTTGAAAACAAAGATGTCTGTGTGTGTGTGTGTGTGTGTGTGTGTGTGTGTGTGTGTGTGTGTGTGTACCCACCTGTTTTTCATTCTGTCCTTAGGACAAGAAAATACTGAGACCTCAGTTGGGCTTGTTGGTGCATGCTTTTAGTCCTAGTAGTTGGGAGGCTGAGATAGGAGGATTGCAGATTTGCAGGCAACCTCAGCAACTTAGTGAGACCCTGTTTCAAAAATAAAAAATAAAATAGGGCTAGGGGGATAGCTCAGAGATCAATGTCCCTGGTTTCAATTTCCAGTGCCACATTAAAAAAAAAAAAAAAATACTGAGACCTCAAAAAATATATCTCCGTTTTCCAACAGTTTCCAAAGTTCAAACATTTCCAGTCATAAGTGACCCTGTTTCTTTTTTGACATAGATAGTTTATGATTCATTTATTCAGGGCTGTGTCTTCCAACAATGGACATAGCACACATGGGATAAACAAAACTGCTCCTACTGGAGGTGGCCAGCTCCAAAGGAGAGCCTCTCTGGGGTGTCACAATCAGAGAAAGACATCGGTCACTTTGCTAGTAGATACTGGACTTAAGAGATTTCGTCCAGGGGTGCCGAAAAACCCATTCTTTCCCTGCAAATAATATGGCTGATATGAGCACATAATTTTTTTGGACCATCTTATAGATTTGCCTCTTTTTTCTCATTTAACACACATCATTGCTAAATTTGGAGTAGAGATCTGTCTTGTTTAGCATACTCTTCCTTAAATTCAGATTGCTGAATTAGATAGGCCTCTCCCACCGTGGGCTGGCAGATCTCTCTCTACACTGTCTCTGATGAGATTCCATCCTAAATACTTCTGCTATATTATTCTGCAATTCAAAGGAGGGTGATTAGTGGCAGCTCCTAGGAAAAGAATGCATACTTTACAGATTCACAAGACTTCTTTCAAAGTCAAGGATCAAGATGGGGGGGTTGGTAATATTAGGGCATTTTAACCAAAGAATCAGCATTTCAATGCAAAGACATATAGGAATGGATATTGTGGTTTTGATAATCATAACAGAAAAGAATTATCGTTTGCTGAACCTGGCCTGGCCTTTTGGCAAGAGGGTCACCTTCTAGAAGGAGCCCTTGGAAGCCTAAGTGTTCAGAGGCATTCTGAAGAGGGAGGAGCTGAGTCTGTGGGTAGTTCTCTATTTGTTTTTTTTTTTTTTTTTGTCATTGTTGTTGTTTTTTCAATTCATATAATTTATTGCAGTTAGCACACAGTTTAAAAATTCACCAACACACCAATAGTTATTCCCCCCTCAGGAAAATAAAATATACTATGATTGTCAAAGCTAAATGTCAGTCTAAGTTTCAGAACAATGGAAGAATGTGAAACTAAGAAAAGGAAAAGGCAATCAGTCATAATGACCACAGAAAGAAAATCCAAAAGAAAGTCCTTTTTCTCACAGACATCGATTGTCTTCTCTAAATTAATAAAAATTATCTTAACATAAACTGTAAAACTAGAAACTCTTCAAGTAACTAAAGATAATATTCCAATGCCATTCTCACAGTTTTGTTTGTTTGTTTGCTTGCTTTAAATGCCATTACAGCCAAATTAACTCACATTTAACCAAATATTTCCAAAACAGTCCAGCAACACACAATAGAGTTTTCCATTCAGTATCTTAAGCACAAAAATAGGCTATGTTTACAGTAGTTAAGGCGATCAAATTTTAAACAAAAGCAATTAAGGAAAAAACAGCAAACATTTTCCATGCTACTCCCATAGACCTTATTTGTAAGTGCAAGACAGGAAAACAAACACTGTGCAAAATGCTTCTGCCCTGCCTGTGTGCTGGTTGACACCACAACCACAGTTTCAACATATTTTTTGTCTTTGTTTGCACTGTATAACTTTAACGAGTGAGTTTAAAATTATTTAATTTCCTTAGAAAAATAGCACCATTTGGAAAAAAAAAAACTGGTGTTATGAAGAACGCAAATGCACTGTTTTTTTTTTAACTTATATAATTTAAATTGACTTTCTCACTGTCTTTAAGTTGAAACTGTTAAGCTGAATAAAAACTTAAGCTGCAAATTGATAACTTCGCTACTTAACAAGGAACATAAATGTTTACAAACTGCTTAAAGATTTGCATGTGTGGTATGCATTCATAACAAACTTCTAATTGCAGGAAACCCATGCCAGCTCAAAGTTTAGGTGTACACATTTACCCAGTTGAGCATTTTTAGAGTAACTACTGCACAAATTTACAATAGGTCATTTTCTTTCTTTGCTACTCTTTTCTTTTTCTTCCCTTCTTCCTTTAGCCCCCCCCCGCCCCAACTCATGAAAAGATTCTATGGACTGAAAAAGCCCCAGGCTGAAAGGACTGGACTGCCTTGATTGACATGGGGAGGGATAGGACTCCTGTGTCTGTATCAAGGTAGTCCTCTATTTGGTCCTTACAGGAAAGATTTGGGTTCCTTCTAGGTTCTGATTTGTATACAAAAGTGATTTCAGAAAGCCAAGAAGAACAGAGCCAATCCTTAAGACTGCTGGATCTTTGCAAGCTTTTACAAACAAAGATCCCAGCATTGGAAGTGCTTGGTTTGGTAGGTTTGAAATTATTATACAGACATCTCTCTTCCTAAAGCATTCTAGATAATATCAGAATTTTCTCTTAGAGTTTCTTTCATGCTTCCTGAAGCAAATTCACCTTCAAGTGTGAGGTTGTGCTGACTTGAGGCTGGTGCCTTCTTTCTGTCTCACTCCTGTTGATTCTCAAATTCCAACTGCATGAGATTTGAAATTTCAAATGATTTTACTTGGATAGTATATCACATTATCTTGGTGAAAATCACTTAGTTAAATTTCATAGTTGATTCATATGGTTTATATTTTATACTTTTATTGGTGCATTATAGTCTCACATCATAATGTAATTCACAGTGATAGTAACATACATGCACACAGCACTTAGTGAGCTTTCCCCTGGCTCCCTCCCCAGTGCCCCCTCCCCCTGCAGGTTCTTGAGATTGGCATTGATATTCTTACTTATGGACACAATGTCAATGGAAGTAATTCCTTCATTGATCCTACCTCTCCCTCCTCCCCTTCTCCTAGACCACCTCCTGGCTCCACTGGAGCTTCCTCCACATCTAAAGTCCCTCTGGTATTGTGATTACTCTCTAGCTTCCTCACATGAGAGAAAAATATGACCCTTCACTTTCCGTGACTGGCTAATCTCACTTAACCTAATGTTCTTCAGGCCCACCCATTTTTCTGTAAATGTTTGTGAAAGTTCTCTGTTAGATTTTGTTTTAAATGACTTCACTGTTAGTTGGTTTCATTGTTTCCCTGACGAAAATGATGTCCTTATATTTTAAAGATGCTGGTCAAAAACTTGGAATTGTTCTCATTTGATTTTTCTTCCAGGGAAGCCTTCCAGAAATAGATCATAATCCACAGAAAAACCTCAAATGTCTCCATTTTTTAAAAAATTGGACTAATGATTTAATAAAAAATAAAAACTTGGCTACTTAGAAAAATTTGCTAAAATGATGTATAAATAATAATACTTATGCGATACAGAATTTGGAAATAATAATGCCATTATGCACATGCACAGAGATAGAGGAAAGTAGAGTGAGTAGTTTCTGTTGTCATTTAAGAATTAAAGGAGAAAATCTTGATTCATGGTTATTTGAAAACCTCATCAAAATATTATTTACTTAACAGTTGATTTAAAAGACATATAACTGGACACAAACATAGCCCTCGTCCTAGTTCTTTAGACTTTAAAACTAAAAACTTTTGAAGAGAAAACCCTGCTGGTTTTCTTACACTGTCACAGCAGACTCAATTGCTCCCTATAATTCAAACAAAAACCAACACACCGAACAATTTGCAAAGCCAGCACTTTCATATATATTCAGAACAGTTCTTGTACACCAATTAAACAGTTAAGTAAGTTTTCCACTAGCATGGCATGTGCACACATGCACACACATATGTATGTAATGTATGTATGTGGGTGTACACAGGAAAAAACCATCTTTGTGTGAGTCTTTATAGAGTTTCTTTTTAATGGATCCAAGTTTAATAAAATCTCATCTGCATTAAAATATTTGGAGAGGTCTATATAAAAATCAGTCTTATTTTCTCAGGTGCTTTCACTGGCAAGGAAAGTGGGTCTGTCTAAACATTCAGAGATACAATGGACAGTGTTCAGAAGAACTTAAGTAATCCCCAAATTCTGATAATAACAGGATGAAAGGCAATGCTAACCTAGAAATGCTGCTTAGGATAATAATTACCAAAGTTGTTCTGTACTCAGAATGAAATGTTGCTCAAAATACATATATTCTTACTTTCTAGGGCTTAAATAAGTGAACATAAAAGTATTGTGAAATGTATGGAATGGAATACCATTTCACCCCAGACCCTGTTGGCAATGTTTCTGAAAATACATTGGCATTCTTGTCAACCTGAGATGCTTCAGTAAACCATTCATTTTTCTCCATTTTTATTACTTCCAGGGTTTCAGTGCCCACCCCCCCGCTGATGCTAGGTGTTGCTTCTCAGTATTTGTATATCTTTCCTTCTATGTCTTCTAATAATTCTCCAGTTGATTTATCACCTGCCACTGAGATTGAGATGAATTAATAATTACATCATGGAAAGCTATTTCTCCTTACCTGTTTGGGAACATTTTAAAATTTATAATATTTCATCATTTTTCCAACCAAAGCATCAGCATTCCCACCCCAAGGATAACCTCGTCTAATGGAATCTGCAAAATGAGTATTCTATCTGAGCCCACCTTGAGCTCTCTCGACAATTTTCCATTGTGTGACATTTTATCTCTGGAAAAAAAAAAAGAAACTGATTCAGTATTGCTCAACAAACCCATGTGGCCTTCCTCAATTCTGCCTTCAAAAAATCAGCCAAATGAAATATAGTATGTCTATGTGGCAGGAAGAGTAATGTGCACTTTTTAGTAAATGACTGGAGTGTGGTTTTATTGAAAATTATAGTGCTTAACAGAAAGAAGCATGGAGTGTGTGTGCTCATGCATGGGTGGTACACTCATTTGCCTCATTAATCCATTCTTTCCTTTTGGAGTAATAGCATTTTTATCTGATCACATGGCCACTGGGAATAAAGACTGCATTTCTGTTTGTCTGCAAATGAAGGAGACATGTGACCATTTTTCTGGCTAACAGGATGTCTGAAACTCAAAGTGGAGAGGTAAGTCCTTCCCTCCTCTTCCTCCATTCTGTGTGCTGGAAAGGCATGTGGAAATAAGCCATGGGAAACCAGGAGGATGAGGAGAGTAACAGATAGATGCTGTAGCCACATGACGAAACCACCTGGGGCTCTGACAGCCAAGTGGAACTGCTCTCTTCCAGCTTGTACATGAGAAAAACATGAAATTCTATTTTGTTTAAGTCTGTTATTTTAGGTCAGTGTTTTAAGTAGCTATGACTAAGTCTGTCCTTAAACCACTGAGTTCCACATGCTGGACTACAGACATCTACAAGTCACAGCAGACATAGTTCTGATAACCTCATGTTTTTATTGCCCTGGGGAATAGATTTACACTCTTGACTAAAACATCTGGATTTTAAAATTGAAACCTCTAAAATCATAGCCTGGTTGTTAACAACTAGGTTAATTATGCTGTACACAAAGAACAAGTATATGGAAATGGGCACAGGGGAAGGGTCTGGTGCTGAACTGGGATGAGTTTGCAGGCACGATCATTAATCAGCAAGGGGCATTTTCACTAAGTTTTACCAAGGACAAATGCCAGGGACTCCTGGATCTCAGCTTGGGGCAGGGAGCATTCTGATTTTGTGTTGATCTTTTTATGTATAAAGAACTTTCTGAAACCATATCTCAAATATACATACTTCAGAAATTGTTCTAGTTTTCCCTTCTGATTTTCTATCTATGTATTTCTTTGTGACTTTATTTACTAAAACTTTCTTTTACTAATAAATTTCTTTACTTACAAAATCTTCAACTGAAAGCCAGGTGTGGTGGTGCATGCTTGTAATCACAGTACTTGGGAAGCCAAGACGGGAAGATTGCAGGTTCACAGCCAGCTTCAGTTACTTAGTGAGACCCTTTGCAACTTAGTGAGACCCTGTTACAAAATAAAGAATCAAAAATAGGGCTGTGGGTGTAGCTCAGAGGTAGAATACCCCTGAATATAATTGCAAAGTACTATTAAATAAATAAATAAATAAATAAACAAAAATACATACATACATACATAAAACTTCAATTGAACATCTTCTTTCCAAAAACTAATCCCTGTATTTGATATTGTTAATATTATGCAGTAGCATAATATAATTCCTGGCACACGTTGGTCAATAATATGGATATTGTAACTTATATGGGTTTATGTCTCTCAAAACAACTTAGCTCTTTTACTCATTTGCATGAATTTCAAGTTATTTTGCAATCATCCCTTTTGTTTTGTTTTTTTTTTTTTTTGAGGTACTGGGGATTGAACTCAGGGACATTCTACCTCCGAGCTACACTCCCAGCCCTATTTTTTTTTATTCTTTATTTTGAAACCGAGTCTCACCAAGTTGCGGAGTGCCTCACTAGGTAGCTGAGACTGGCCGCCAACCCGGATCCTCTGGTCTCAGCCTCCCGAATGCTGGGATTACAAGCGTTCGCCACCACGCCCAGCTCCCCTTTTGGTATTTTTAAGGAGCTAAAACATTAAGTCTTTAAAAAGTCACCTGGAAACTACTTAGCTGCATAACAGAAGAATTATATTCATCAAATGGTTTCCTTGAAATGGTCCCCTCCTTCCTCCATCTATTAACAACCACTTAATGTGTTCCTCTAAGGGCCACACATAAGTGAAATCAATTCTAATATACTGTCTTTAGATAGAAATAAAACTTATCTAGTAGCAATTTGATTCTCCAAATGAGATAATTCATTTCCTTTTTTCAAGAAATTTGTTCTTCTGATGATAACTAAATCTGGTTCACTGAGAGTCCAAAGAACAGCTCACCTTGTGTCCTGACTCCTTCCTAGGAACACAGAGGGAAGCCAGCCACATAGGTACATATTCTGTCCAACTTCATATCCAGGGTCTATTTGATGATGGGAGAATTACTTTAATGTAATAATTTATATTCTTTTGGCCTCTGGTTATATTCCCTGCTTATCCACTGTCATTTTAAGTCATTTAAAATTTTTGTAAATAAAACTTATAAGCTCTTTTACCATGCACTGCCTTAAATTCTGAGCCTGAACAACAAAATGCTGTTGGATAGAAATCTAGAAACCAAGTTGAACTAGCCCATTTCATTTTCCAACTCTTCTCTCACCACATTGAAAAGTAAAATTTTCTGTTATTCCTTATTAAACACAATGTGGTCACAAGCTACATCTGTTCTTTTAAAAAAAATAAGTCTTGCCTAAAATGTCTTTCTCAATTCTCCTTCTTCTTTCCTAATAGTAATGATCTCACAAATGCTTTAGAGAGAAAAAACAAGACCATCTCCTCAAAGCATCCTCAAACGTCCATTTGAAAATGTACTTCCAAGTATATATTTTCATCTGTTCACTCCAAGAGTATCTCAGTCATTTATCAGCTATATGTTGAGTATGTGCACACTTTAGGAGGTAACAAAATAAATATTTCTCAACCTCAAATCAAAATAAAGGAGTTATATCTATTTTCAAGAAGCTATGGTCTCCCAGAAGATAGCACTCATATACTGAAGTCATTAATACAGAATACAGAAAGTTTTCAGTATGGTTAGAGCTGCCATTGAAAGAACAGAGTATTAATAGATCATAGCCAGTTTCAGGGACTATTTACAATGTGAACTCCAACTATAGCTATGATTTGGGTAAAATGGCATAAGAAGGCAAAGGTTTCCAAAGGCAGAGAAGAATTTGAACATGGAGATAGAAGATTACCCAGAATTTGTACATATTATAATTAGTATAATTAATCTGACTTCCCTAAGAGGAAATCTGAAAAAGAAGAAAGAGATAAACCAATGTAAAAGATGGAGATAATGTTTAAATGTTGGCCTAAATGGTATAGCTTTTGTATTTATATGAAAATATTGAGCCACTGATGATTTTCTGTTGGTCATAGATATTCCTTGGGAATTTTAATCTGACAGTTCTATCTAGAATTAATTGTAAGAGGAAAAACTGAAGTCATAACTGGACTATAATGATCAAATCCATAGGCAAAAAAGCCCAAAAGAAGCTGTGGGAACAGAATAGACAGATACAAAAGAAATGTGGAATAGGAAGACTTACAACCTACTTGGATGTGATGAGACAAACAGAAAATTTCCATTCTAAAATTGTTCTTTAATAATTATTTTATGGATAACATTGATGTTGATTTATGCTCTATTCTAATTTCCATATGAAAATAGAAGTTAAAATTTCAGAAAAATAATAGAGAAATGTGATTCAAAAATAATATATGCATTAATTGAGTTAGGTCAATATGGCAAAGTCTTAATAAAAATGCAAATAGCTTCCTATTTTAGTGTAGAATAAGACACCTGCAAAAAGGTGCTTTATTTACAATATGATGAATAATGAAAAGAAGACCCAGGCATGGTGACACATATCTATAATCCCAGCAACTCTGTACAGTGACTTGGGAAGCTGAGGCAAGAGGATAGCAAGTTCTAGGCCGGCTTGAGCAAAATAAAAATTAAAAAGGGCTGGGGATAGTTCAGTGGTGAAACATTCTTGAATTCATTTCTAGTATCACAAAAAAATAGAAAGAAAAAAAAAAAGGAAAAGAAAATGCACATACTGCAAAAGACAATATACTTTACATTAATGTTCAGTATGTATATAACTCCCAGCCAAACAAACAATGCAGAATTGATTATATGCTTAATTCTAGACTTAACATTGTACTTGGATACTAAATGCTAAAATACAAACAAAAAAAACTAGTTAAAGATAAAGTTGTATAAAATAACAATCCTGAATTATTTATTTAAAACAATAAAAAAACCAAGCATTCAATTATTTACAAACTCAACACTTCTATGGTCTCTATCTTCTTTTTCTTTTATTTTCATTGTAAAAATAATGTAGGAAATATGTGTGCCTCTGACTATGGACTTTAAAGAAGACTGCCCCTTCACACTCTTGGCATTCACTAAAGCACAGGCAAAGCAAGCGCTGTACAGTTCCTTCCAGAAGGAAGACAGTAAAAGAGAATCTCCTAAAAACAATCTTTTTCTAATTCTGGACTGACAGGCAAACAGAAGGCTTGCTCTACATTCAGAACAATTCAGAAAAAGAGAAAGGAAATTGAGGGGGAATAAAAGAAGTAGGTAGAGAAGAATAAACAACATGCCCATAAATATCAGGGCTCAGATTCTAGACAAACATGCCTCCTTATAAAATGAAAATGCATATGTTTTGTGTAAGTTGTACATTTGCATATACAATATTATAAACTTAGCAAATTTTAAATGCTGAACACAAGAAGCTACCTTGTAGGCCCTCCATCACAACCCTATATTTTATGAACAAGAAAACTTTTGCTGAGGAACAGCAAGACCTTTTCATCCTCTTTTTCCTCTGTCCAGTTTTCTCTGTGATAACATCAGCACCATTAAAAATTAGCTTCATTTCTAAAATGCAACTGTATTTTCAGAAAAAGAGCAAACAATGTTTGAGTATGAGCTGGTCCTCTGAGGTGTAGTGATTAGTCCCATTCGCTTATCATATTCATTATGGTGTTGCTGTGAGGTTAACTACTCAACCTGCAGCCTCTCCCCGGGCTCTTGTGCCTTTGCCAGAATCCTAGTCCCCCTCCTCCCCATCCTCAGGAACACTGATAACATGGCATCAGATATGGGCCTGGAGATTTGGCAGGTCTTCAGATTTGCCACAGCTTATGAGTATGCAAACTCTTAATTTTAACTAGGTCAAAGAATAGAAAAAGCAACAGGCCATACCCCTAGTATTTCTCAACAAAAGCAAGAGTACAAGAATGGTATAAGATGACTCAAAAACACAGCAAATTGCAATCATTTCATTAAAGCATTGTGAACCACCAAGATGGATTAAGTGAAAAATTTCCTTTGAAGGATAAAAAGAATCCATATCAGTATAAACAGCTATGATACAAAGAAATAAAGGTTGACTTAGAAATAGAAATGACAACTTTAAAAAAAATGGTAGGTTCACTCATCTAAAATTAGACAAAAAGAATGACTTAGGCTATGATCACTAATTAAAATGTCAAATATCTATGCCTTTAATTATTGAAATTCTGTGAAAATAAAATGTTTGAAGAAATTATATGTTTTGTATTATTTATACAACTCTGGATATCATTAGAATAGCACATTTGGGCAAAGTAAACTGTTCCTGGTTATGATAGTCTTGTCAAATTAGGTGACACCATGATGTAAATTAAACTTGACATGTGATCATTGTGAAATTCTTTTTTTTTCTTCTTCCCCACTTTATTTCTATTTAAATAACTATGAGAGGGCAAAATGAAAATATGTAAACAGTTCATTCTAGAGCAATTGTAGAAAAATTGTCTTAATGTTGGCTGCTTTTCTTCATTTGCCCCATGAAATACAATAGTGATGTTGGATGAAGAACCACATACGTCAGTTCTACTTCAGCCATTATGCCTGTAGGTATAATTAGATTTTCTTGCTTGAAATCATGCTATTATGTGAGTTCATGGCACGCACTGCTGTAAGCAATCATCACTGAATGTCCACAATAGACTTATAATGAGACACATATTTATAAGCAGAATATTTTTTCCAATTGCAGTCACTCTCTCCTTTTACTGATCCATCGGGTGAGAAAATACAACATCCTGTATGATCCTATGTGACATCCTCAGATGTTGATAACAGATTTACCTAGAAAGAGATATATTTTATAAGTATTAATAGATATGCAACCAGTGTCCACCAAGAGTAAGGGGAGCAGAAGATTGCCTAGAAACATTTCTTTAAAAGCCTTTTAAATGATAAAAGGTTAGTGTATTATGTCATTATATTAAGGATGAGTGTAAATACATATTATTTATACTATGTATAATATCCAGAAATTATCCACTATAAGTACATGAGAAAACAAATAATACTGTTTTATATTTATATTGATTTATTTATGTGTGTGGGGGAGGGAAGTACTGGGGATTAAACCCAGGGGTGTTCTACCTCCTAGCTACATCCCCAGCCCTACTTTTTTTTATTTTTTATTCATGCATTGTAATCATACATCTTAATGAGATACAAGCTGGTAGAGGCATACATTCACACAGCACTCATTTAACCCTTCCCCATTACCTGCCTCATTTCCTCCTCCCTCCCTCCTTCTCATGTTCAGCTCGTCTTAGTGATTGACTTTGATATGTTTGTGAATGTACATCATATGCATTAGGGTGCTCCCTCCCCCCCCTGCTCCTCCCATCACCTTCAGTTAGGTCACCTTCTTTGCTCATCTAAGGTTTCTCTTTATTTGCCTAGAGTTTCTCCTTTGACCCACTTTCTCCCGAGCTTCCACATATTAGGGAGAGCATCTGAATTTTTACTTTTTGTGACTGACTAATCTAACTTAACAGAATGTTTTCCAGTTCCATCCATTTCCCTGAAAATGACATGATTTTGTTCTTCTTAATGGCTAAGGAAAATTCCATTGTGTACATATCCCATAATTTTGTAATCCAGGATCTCTTTGAAACAAGGTCTCACTAAGTTGCTGAGGTCCTTGCTGTGTTGCTGAGACTGGTCTCAAACCTGCAATCCTCCTGTCCCAGCCTCCTAAGTACTAAGATTATAGGCTTATGCCACCACATTGAGCTCAGACTATTTTTAAATGCATACGATTTAAGATGATCCACATTTTACAGTAATATGTCAGCAATAACTGAATTCAGATACTGATTATTCTGCTTGCTGGCTATGAAACTTAAAGCTCTTAATCTCTTTAAACATAATTTTTCTATCTGTTAAAAACATGAAAAAGATCTACTTCATAAGGTTCATATTCAGTATTTAATAAGCATAGTATCCCCCTCTCCCTCCCTTCCTGTTAAACTCTTACAAAGACTGCCTCAATGTTGCTCTCTGACCCAACTTTAGGCAAATTTCTTCCCAATGCCATTCCCCTGACCTCTATTTCTTAGAGCATTTACTATAAACTTTAGATGCATAAATTCTTTCTCTGTTTAAGATGTAAATCTTATTCCAGCCTATAGTCAGTTTTAAAACCCAGAAATGTTTTTCTCAAGAACCTGAGGAATCAAGAAAGATATGGCCTGGGGAGGAGGATCCAAGATGGCAACTGAGTGAACCGTCTTTTCACAAACGCCTTGATTTGGATCTAAATTTACCATAAAAAGATCTTTTCAACAGAAGGAAAAAAGTGAAATTTGAACCACAAACAAATAAAGAAGATCAAGAAAGCAGAGCGGGGACAAGAAAAGACGCCATAGCGCAGCGATCCGCACGGACCCCTGCCAGCCCTGCTCTGCCGGGGCAGGCAGCAGCCGGGCTCAGCGCCGAGGAGGTAGGCTGTGGAAGGGCAGGACCAGGAGCCTTGGGGGCCACCCAGACGCTGGGAACGGCGGGCCCCGGGACACAGCACCCCTGGCACCCTGCGCCGCACCCAGGCGGAGATCAGAACCGTGGGGCATTCAGCGTGGGCACCCGCGGGTCTGG
>PVLC010040363.1:0-13902 GCA_004027655.1 Graphiurus murinus
GTGTGTGTGTGTGTGTGTGTGTGTGTGTGTGACAAGGGGATTGAACCCAGAGTCATTCTACCTTCAAGCTCCTTCCCCCAGCCAGATTTTATTTCTTATTTTGAAACAGGGTCTCGCAAGGTTGATGAGTCTCACTACTTGCTGAGGCTGTCCTCGAACCTGCGATCCTCCTGGCTCAGTCTCCCAAGCACTGGGATTACAGGCTTGCCCACCATGCCTGACTCCTTTTGACTATTTGTGGACTGGAAAAGCCATTGTGATCTCAAACCTCCCTATCTTTAGTTAGTTTGACACCTTGAAGATATTGCCACCTGGCTTACTCTTTATCACTTCCTCAGCTTACTTAACTCTCCCTTGAGTGTCGCCTCTGTTGCTGGAGTCCTGTTGGCACTATCACTTCCTCTGTTTACCTCCTTGTGGACATGACAACCTGCTCCACTCACTCAGTCTTTGTTGATGTCCCCACTTCCCCTGTTTACTTAACTCCTTGTTAACACAATCGCTTCCTCTGTTTCCTTAATTCCTTTAAGGTTGTAAAGTTAAAGGAGGTTGATGTTTCTAGCGTGGAGAAGCATGTGGTCTGCAGGGAGGTCATATCCTTTCCTCCTTTCTGGCTTCTCCATTATGTCTTGTGACCCCAACACAAATGGTCCAGAGAGGGGACGCAAGGCCCAGGAGAACACACAGCACATCAGAGTGTAGCCCAGACATACACCAGCCCGTGTGTCTGCAAGTGTCCCATGGGGTTCCTGAGATGCTGGTACTGTGGGAGCCACCCTAAACTGCTCTCTGTCATTTCTCTGCAGTCTCTGGATAGCTGGGGCACTTCCGAAGAAGCTGACGCCCCTTCTAAGCGACACTCAACCTCTGACCTCTCAGACACAACCTTCAGCGATATCAGGAGAGAAGGCTGGTTGTATTATAAGCAGATCCTCACCAAGAAGGGAAAGGTATGGTGGGCAGAGGGATGAGGCAGGGGTGGATGGAAGCTGGGTCTGAAGGAACTCTCCAGCTCCTCCTACACCTACCCTGCAGCCTCTGGAGCTAGAAAGAACCAGCTTAGGCTGTACCATGAGGGAAAGAGGTTAGCTGCTAGGAGAACCTCCTAAAGAATTCATGAGCCGGGCATGGTGGTGCACGCTTGTAATCCCAGTACTTGGGAAGCTGAGAGCAGAGGATCCATGTTCGCAGCCAGCCTCAGCTACTTAGTGAGGCCCTCTGCAACTTAGTAAAAATAAAGAATAAAAAATAGAACTGAGGGTGTAACCTGGAGGTAGAATGCCCCTGGGTTCCATCCCTAGTACTGCAAAAAAAAAAAAAAAGTGGTTAAAAGAAGAGGAGTTGTTTTGCTTTGGGATGAATCTGATCAAATCATGTTTGGAATCCTAGCAAAATCATCCCACAGTGATCCTTGGTTGGCAGATCACCCTGAAAATGGCCACTGGGGCTCCTGAAAAATGAGGAGCAAGGCCAGGGTGATCCTCATAGGGAAGCCGAGGCCGGAGAAGAAAGCTGAGGCCAGGCTTTTCAGGGCCTGTGGCTCACAGAGGGTTCAGTCTTCATCCCAAGGGCAACTGAAAGCCCTGGGGCTCTTCAGGGAGGGAGTGACAGCTTTACAATGCCCATCTGGCTTCCTGGAGAGGGGCCACCTGCAGGCAAGAAGACCAGCTAGAAGCCAGCACAGAGATCCAGGTGAGAGACAAGGGTCCTTGTGGGCCTGGGCCTGGCAGGAGGGACTGGGGAGGACACGGGAGGGAGGACGAGCAAGATCCCAAAGAGAAGAAGGCTCTCCATCCCTGGGGCATGAGCCTTGGGTCCTAGGCCGGTGCCCTGAGCTGAGAAAGAGTGAAGAGCAAGGCCGCCCTCTGCTGTCCCTCCAAGCCACCCAAGCAAAACTAGGTTTGACTCTTGACGGCACCACGGTGCTCTGAGGGCTTGGGGCTCACCCACCTATGACTCAGTGTCCTTGTCTGTAAGTGGAGCTGACAGTAATTCCTACTCCTAAACTAGGGATTAAATGAGATGATGTAAGCTCAGGGTTTACCCCGGGCTTGGCATTTGGGAGCCGTTGTTCTGCCTGGCTGCCGATATAGGTGGCCCTTGGTGTCAGAGTGGAACGATTCCAGTGCCCCCGTGGATGCTGAAATCCAAGTCCTTTATATAAAGTAGAGTGGTTATTTGCATGCAACCTACACATCCTCCATATACTTTAAATCATCTCTGAGTCAGGCATGATGGTGCATGTGTGTAATCCCAGTACTTGGGAGGCTGAGACCGGAAAATCACAGGTTCATAGCAAGCCTCAGAAACTTAGTGAGACCCTATTTCAAAGTAAAAAATAAAACAGGGCTGGAAGTATAGCTCAGAGACAGAACTCCCCTGGGTTCAGTCTCTAATAACACACACTCATCTCTGGATGCCTTGTAAGGCCCAATGCAATGTACATGTTATGTAATAGTTGCACTTCCTTGTTTGTGGAATAACAAGAAAAATGTCTGTACATTTTTTTTTTTTTTTTTTTTTTTTTTTTTTGCGGTCCTGGAAATTGAACTCAGGGGCATTCTACCTCCGAGCTACACCCCCAGCCGTTTTTTATTCTTTATTTTGAAACAGGGTCTCACTAAGTTGCGGAGTGCCTCACTAAGTAGCTGAGGCTGGTCACGAACCTAGATTCTCCGGTCTCAGCCTCTCGATCTGTACATGTTTAATAGACACAATTACAATTTTTTTTCAAATATTTTCAATCCATGATCCATCAAGTCCATGGATGTGGAACCTGTGGAATGGAGGGTGCCTGTATTTGAATTTTCTATCCTACCCATGGGGCCTTGTGGTGCCTGAAAGAACACGAGGTTTGAAGCAGACAAAGTTCCTGCCCAGCCACGTTATCAAGCATATGCTTTGGGTGCCCCCTTGCCCCCGTCCCGGAGCCTCCCTTTTCTTACCTGTAAGCGGGGGACGGTGTGAGGGTGGAGTGCAATGTGCTGTCCAGGCAGGTCTGACATCACTGCTGACAAGTCTTCAGCACCCCTGCGTGGGGTCTCTGTTCAGGTTCTAGTGTTTAGGGTGAGGGAGCCAGTCTATTCTCACCCACCTGGGGTTCATGACCAGCAGGAAAAGCACATGCTGCCTAATAGTGACAAGTGCAGGCTGTCATGAAGGGGCTTCTGGGCTCAGCAGGGTAGTGTGGAGTGGGGACAGGAAGTGTCCAAAGGCTGAGACATGAAGTATGTATGAATCTGCACAGCAGGGAGGGAGAGGGGCCGAATCTGCACAGTGGGGAAGGAGAGGGGCTGACTGGGGCTAGTCACTCTTGCAAAGGGCTGGAGGACAGGTGGGGAGGGGTGTGCTGGGTGCCAGGATGCCTGAGCACCCAGGGCAGGAGGTGGAAGACAGGTGCGGAGCTGGGTGGTTGCCAAGGTGCATGGGGGCTGCACACCCAGGGAATGCTGGTCCAGGGCTTTAAGGGGGTGGAGTGGGGAGGTACAGTGGGAGGGGACAGTGTCATCGCTGTTGTCCAGGTGAGCACGGGGGCAGAGGCCCACGGGAAGGGGACCATTTAGAGAGATTCTAGGGGAGGGTGGCCTGGGCTTGCTGATGGCCTGGAGGTGCAGAGAAACGAGGCAGAGGCAGTGTGGTTCCTGGCTTCTTGGCTTGGGCTGTGGGAGAGGTGGAGGGTGATGGGACCCTCGCTTGGTGGGACCCTCCCCTAAGCCACAGGGAGCTGGAGGAGCAGATTTGGGAAACGGAAGCCAATGGGTTCTTTTGGGGCCACATGAAGTCAGAGGCCTTAAGAGGTACCCTGGCAGAGATGTCCTGGGACAGAGGCTCTGAGGGTGTGGCACTCGGGGAGGCCCCTTGGGGAGGGCCTCTGTCCAGCAGGTGTACACAGGTGCCCGCCGAGTCAGGTGCAGGGAGAAGGTGAGGGACCCAGCTGAGCCTCAAGATGAACTGGGGGATGCGGTGGTGAGGTGGCCATGGAGCCAGCAAGAAGGCAGTCAGACCAGGAGCTGCTGGCCCCTCCCCCAGCTAGCCAGTCCCCAGCTCTGGGTGGCCCCTGGCGGCCCAGCTTCAGCTTCCCTGGGGAGGGCCAGGAGCTGGCCCCTTCCTGCTCACTGAGCAGTTCTGGAGGCTTGGACTCCGGTCCTCTGCTGGCCAAAACCCGATATCGCTTGTCCCCTTGGTGCCATGGCCCAAGAGGAAGCTCCTTGGTCTGTCCAGGGTCTCATTTGCTGGCCTGATGTCATTGCTCCAGCAGTTCCAGGCTCCCCCTCCCCGCCCCCGCCTCCTTCAGAGACCACTGACAGTCAGACAAAGGCTGGGAAGGGTGTATGTGGCCTGTCCCTGCCGTCACAGAGCTTTACTAGCAGGGGACTCTGATGCCAGGGAGGGGACTGGGCTCAACCAAGGCCATCCAGCTTCTTCAGTCAGAGGAGGGTCTTGGTGCCACCTCACTCTAGCAGAAAAGTTCTCCCTGGAGGAGAGTCTAATGGCTTTATTGTTGAGACTGCCACCTGCTCTGTCCAGGCTAGCAGTGCTGTGCCGGTGGGCGGGGCTCCGAGGCTGTGCTCACACGGTGTGCCGTGGTCTCGCCGTCTCACAGGGTGTGGAGCCCCGTCCTCAGGACGCTCGACCTCATTAATCCACTTACTCAATACCTACTGTTGAGCACCCGCCCTGCTCAACAGGAGCAGGAGCTTGCCCTTTACTGGAGAAATGGACGACTGGAATGAGCTGAGGTTGCAGTAGGTGCTCAGGGGAAGTGATCCGGGCAATGCGGTGGTCAGAGAAAGTCCTGTCGAGGTGGTGGTGCCTGTCCTTGGAGCTCAGAGCTGAAGGGCAAGACGGAGGCAGCCACATGCAGAAGTGAGAAGGGGCCCCAGGGAGAAGGAACAGCAGTGCAAAGGCCCTGAGACGGGGCTGGCACGCAGTCCGAGGCCCTGCTGCTGGACAGAGTGAGAAAGAGGGAGAAGATGAGTTTGGAAGGGACGGGGCCCAACCTCAGAGGGCCTTCAGATTGGATCAAGAGCGATAGCCTCTCAGGAGAGGTGCTGCACTGGCGAGAAATGGGCTCTCCTTCACCTTTGGAAACCACCCGCTGGCTGGGGAGCGGGCTGACGAGGCCAGGACCTGGGATGGCCTGTGTTGCTGTCCCATAGGTGTTGATGCTGGGGACAAGGTAGTTGCTGGGTATGGGGGTGGTTGCCTGTAATCCCAGCATGCAGGAGGCTAAGGCCGAGAATTGCTGGAGCTCAGGAGTTGAAGGCCAGCCAATATAGTCTCAAAAACAAATAGAAAGGTGGAGCTAGGTGATACTTTGGAAGCAGGACAGTTGTGACTTCCTGATGAACTAGATGTCAAGGGCGAGGAAAGGGGAGGAGGCAGGAGCAACTCCCAGGTTTCTGGGTAGCTGGGTGGATCGGCTAGGCTGGAAGAGATGGGGGCGGGGGTGGAGAACAGGTTTGAGTGTAAGAATCACGTGTCCCACTGCAAGCAGGTAGCATGTGGAGCACCTGTGGGACATGTAGGTGGAGGCTGAGGACCCAGCCGGGGTTGACGGCTGGCCAGAGCTGAATGTTCTGGAGTCACTCGCAGCAGACAGACTGGGTTTAAAGCAGAGCATGGATGGTGTCCCTGTGGGAGACTTGCAGTGAGAGGAGAGCCTGAAAGAAGGTTCTGGAGCGTCTCACCCACAAGGCTGCTCTCTGACCCTCTGCAGAGGTTTGGGCCAGAGCTAATGCTTTGTTGTGTGTGTGTGTGGGGTGCCCAGTGAGGCGGGACGCTTGGCAGCATCCTCAGCTCTACCTGCCGGGTGCCATGGCACCCCGGTCCCACTGTCTCCAGACAAATGTCCCCACAGGACAATTTGCCCTGGCTGAGAACTACAGGTGCAGAGGATGGGGAGGGAAGTGGAGGAGCCCAAGAAGGTACTGGTGGAATTAGGAGGGACCAGGGAATGTGGGGTCCACGGGCCCAGAGAGGCTTTGAGAGGGAAGGACTGGCCGGTGTCAGAGGCCTCTGAGAGGGGGACAAGGTTGGAAGCAGACATGGCTCTGGCCACACTATCCTGGGTGACCCTGAGAGTAGCTTAGGGTCAGGGGACAGTGGGTGGAGTCTTGAGTGAGAGGCAGAGAAGTGGGGAGAGGCCAGGTGCAGTGGTGCACACCTGTAATACCAGTACTTGGGAGGGTGAAGCAGGAGGATGACAGGTTTGAAGCTAGCCTCAGCAGCTTAGCAAGACCCTGTCTCAAAAAAAAAAAAAAAAATAAAATAAAATAGGGCTAGGGGTGTAGCTCAGAGGTAAAGCGCCCCTGGATTCAATCCCCAGTAACCCCCGCCCACACACACACAAAGAGGGACACACACAAAGAGGGGAGAGTAGCTCCCGAGTGTGGCCTCCTCCAGACCGGTTTTGCTGTGAAGGGTGACCTGTATAGGCGGTGTGTGTGTGTGTGTGTGTGTGTGTGTGTGTGTGTGTGTGTGTGCATGTGTACCAGGAATGGCTTAACAAGAATTTTATTTAAGGAGGGTGGCGCTGGGGAGGGGCATGGAGTGGGCGGAGCTTGGGTCGTCTTGGGGTTCGGGGGCGCTGAGCGCAAGTAGGTGGGCTGCGGGCCCGGGGAAGGCGCCGGCTCGTGCTGGGGGCGGGCTGGGGTTCCATCTCCACTGCTGTCCACGGCCTGCTGCTTCTCGGTCCCTCCAGCTCGGGGCCGGGGGCAGGCCTGGCTCTCACCGCTGCCCATCTCTCCCCCACCCCGTGTCTCCCTGCAGAAAGCGGGCAGTGGCCTGCGCCAGTGGAAGCGGGTGTACGCCGCGCTGCGGGCGCGCTCGCTCTCGCTGAGCAAGGAGCGGCGGGAGCCCGGGCCGGCGGCGGCGGGGGCTGCGGCGGCCGGCGCAGGTGAGGACGAGGCGGCGCCCGTCTGCATCGGCTCCTGCCTGGTGGACATCTCCTACAGCGAGACCAAAAGGAGGCACGTGTTCCGGCTGACCACCGCTGACTTCTGTGAATATCTCTTTCAGGCTGAGGACCGAGATGACATGCTGGGCTGGATCAGAGCGATCCGCGAGAACAGCAGGGCCGAGGGCGAGGTGAGGCCCTGCGCCCCAGCCGGGCCGGGCCGCGGGCAGGGCAGGGCAGGGGCACCTCTCGGCTGTGTGACCCCGGTGACCGCTCCGAGCCGCACTCCCTCTCCTAAACCGGGGCTAGCAGGAGCGCCCCCTTGCCACCGTATCGGCTGGCTTCCGGTGTGCACCTGGCACCCGCGTGTGCAGTGACTGGCAGAGGCAACACTCAGTGCAGTAATGACCGTAATTACTATTATTGTGGGGACCGTCCCCTGCCAGCGAGGGCGCCGAAAGGTCAGCTCCAGGCGGCGGGAGGCGGGGTCTCCCGCCAGAACTGCACCAGGCCTGGCTGGTCCAGGGCTCCGCCTTTAGTTGCAGATGGGCAGGGATGCCTAGCATTGTGGCAGGAATTTGGGGAGAATTGAAAAAGTGACACTCTGTCCTGGGCAGCCAGAGCTGCACTCCAGAGGCCTGGGCTGAGTCTCCATCTCCCTTTCCTCTCGGGCCAGAGGCATGTGGACACACCTGCACAGAGTCAGGTGGGATCCTGGGCTTGGCAGCTAGTCTGTGCCAAGATGGCAGTGTGCCCGGCTGGGGCTTGGACCAGGTAGGCACCTGCTCCAGCCGTGGGAGAGGGGACTGGTGCAGAGCCACTGGGCCACAGCCCCTCTCACTGAGGACAGACACATCCTCTTGCTGCCCAGCCCTGTCCTCCCCAGGAGAGCACCTTTCTTCCTTGCAGCAGGGGAGGCACCTGGAACCTGGGTCTCCTGCTCTGGAGGCCTGGTTGTGCTGTCCCAAGAGGGCATATGGTCAGGGGGTCCCGAGTCACCATTAGTGCAGTAGCTTACTCTCGTGGGGTACCCCCTCTGTGCCCACCTGGTCTGCAATGAGTGCACAGTTCTGTACTCCAGCCCGGAGGTTACCTTGTTAGCTCCCCTACACCCCCCGTGTTTTTTGCTGAGGTGACTGAGGCTCAGAGAGGATAAGTGGCTTACCCAGGGTCACACAGCTGGTGAGGGGTGCCCAGGAGTCCAGCCCTGGCCTTTCTCGCTCCAGGGTCTGTGCTGTGTACCTGGAGATCGAGGAGAGGAGAAGGGAGGACAGGCAGAGGCAGGGCTGGGATGAGCCCTGGGCGGGCGGCTGTGGGCACTGACCTGGGTACTCTCTCTCCCCTCCTGCTCCAGGACCCCGGCTGTGCCAACCAAGCTCTGATCAGCAAGAAGCTTAATGATTACCGCAAAGTGAGGTGAGGCCCAGCCCTCAGGGAGCAGTTCCCGCCGTGGGGTGGGGGACTGCAGGCCAAGGCCGTTCTCTTAGCCTGCCTCGGGCTGTGGGCAGGGCAGCGAGGGCCCCCAGACCCCAGGCAGGGGAGATCCCCGGGCGGAGGCCAGGGCCGGCTGCATGCTGGGCCACCCCAGATGAAGACCCCTCCTCTCCCCCTTTTCCCTCACAGCCATAGCTCTGGCCCCAAATCGGATTCCTCCCCCAAAGGCTCTCGGGGCCTGGGGGGCCTCAAGTCTGAATTCCTCAAGCAAAGTGCGGCACGTGGCTTCTGGACTCAGGACCAGCCTGCAGGGGGCAAGGGTAGGAAGGTGGCTGCTGAGATGGGGTGGTGCGTGTGTGTCACCTGTGGGGTGCAAATGTGTGTTGGGCTGCGTGTCTTCCATGTGTTTGTGCCCAAGAGGGTCTGGGGGCTCTCAGGGTTTCAGGGCTGGACAGATCTGGAGCCTGCTTCTCCACAACACCCCTGCTGGTGGGCCTCCTGTCTCTGCCGTGTCCCTCTGGGACAAGAGGCTCACTCTTTCTGAAACCAGCCCTGTCTACACTTTGTTAGAAAGTTCTTCCTTTGGTCATACCAGAATATCTTTGTTTCATGCTTGCTTCTCATGGTTTGGCCCTTGAGGCTGCACGGCAGTCCTTATGTGGCCCTGAGCCCCTCTCCTGTGTTGTGTGGGAACCCTCATCCCTTTGGCCTTTTTTTTTCTCTCTCTCTCTTTGGTACTAGGGATTGAACTCAGAGGTATTCTACCTCTGAGCTAGATGCCCAGGCATATTTTATTTATTTATTTTTTGCGGTACTGGGGATTGAACTCAGGGGCGTTCTACCTCCGAGCTATACCCCCAGCCCTATTTTTTATTCTTTATTTTGAAACCGGGTCTCACTAAGTTGCGGAGTGCCTCACTGAGTAGCTGAGGCTGGCCTCGAACCCGGATCCTCTGGTCTCAGCCTCCCGAATGCTGGGATTACAAGCATGCGCCACCACGCCTGGCTCCCCAGGCATATTTTATTTTGAAACAGGGTCTCACTAAGTTATTGAGGTTCTCACTGCTGAGATTAGCCTCAAACCTATAATCCTCCTGTCTCTGCCTCCCAAGTACTGGGATTCCAGGCGTGTGCCACTGTGCCAGGCCTGGTCTTCTCTCTTGCGATATAATTTCCCATTCCTCCAGCATCCTGGTTGCTTCTCTAATGGCATCCCCCATGTCCCAACATGTGTGAACGTGACAACGAGGGCATCTGACCCTCCTGGGCTCCCCCAGCTCACCCTGGCTCGCTCTGCCTCCCCCTCCAGATGACACTGCTGCCGCCCCCAAGACCCCCTGGGGCATCAACATCATCAAGAAGAACAAGAAGGTCACCCCGAGGGCATTTGGGGTTCGGCTGGAGGAGTGCCAGCCAGCTACAGAGAACCAGGTGGGTCTCTGCCGGGCTCCAGAGCGGCCAGGGCAGGAGGAAACTGAGGCACACAGGGCCAGAGCTGCGGGAATGCTGAACCAGCTCTGTACCTCATATAGACACAGCTGGGGGAACAGCCCAGAGAGGGAGTCCTTTCCCCCAGTCCTCCTGGAAGGCACAGCAGAGCTGAGGCCTGGCCCGGCTTGTTCTCGGACTACGCTGAGGTGCTGGTGTTAATTCTGACCTTGGAGGCAGCGAGGGACCTTGTAGCCTCCTGGGTCCCTGGCGGCAGCTCTGGGTCCTGTGCTGCCCCCAGCTTAGCCTCCCCCCACCCACTTGCCACGTCTGCTCTAACTCCTCTGCCCTGCCCGTGTCCCCAGCGTGTCCCCCTGATTGTGGCCGCCTGCTGTCGCATCGTGGAAGCACGGGGACTGGAGTCCACGGGCATTTACCGGGTGCCTGGCAACAACGCAGTGGTGTCCAGCCTCCAGGAGCAGCTAAACCGCGGGCCCAGCGACATCAACCTGCAGGACGAGGTGGGCATGGCCGGGGCTCTGCGGGGGTGCTGAGGTCTCAGTGGTGCTCATCGTGCCCTGCGTGTGCTGGCATCAGACAGTGCCAAGTGGCATTGGGGGAGCTGTCAGGCAGCCAGCCAGGGGCACCCCCCAAGGCTGAAGCCACACAGAACTGCGGTCCTGTCCTGAGGGCTGCGGCACGCAGACTTGTGGACGGCAGTTTGGTCTGAGCCTTTAGCCTGAGCAGGGCTCCCTAAAAGCCAGTGAAGGCCACTTAAGGGCTCTCCAGCAGACGGACGGCCTGGCGACAGTGTAGACTCAACATTTGCAAGAAGTTAACAAACTTTCTGGGTAAAGAGTCAGCTAAGTAAATATTTTAGACTCTGATTTGCTCTGTCACATGATCTCTCCTTCCTCTTCCTACTCTTTACAGTCTTTTAATAGTGTAAAAACCATAGCTCAAGTGCCATACAAAAACAGAGTGCTGGCTGGATTTCAAATTTGGACAGTGGTTTGTAGATCCCCGGCTTAGGGGATCTATAAGTGTTTCCAGAATGACCATATTGGATGTCTGCACCATGGCAAGAGAAGAAGAGGCCATCAGACTAGATGAGACCAGCTTGGGAAGGGTGCTGACAACCACACTTAAGAGTTTGAGCCAGGTGTGGTGGTGCATGCCTGTAACCCCAGTAGTTGGGAGGCTGAGATGGGAGGATTATAGGTTCAAGGCCAGCCTCAGCAACTTAGTGAGACCCTGTTTCAAAATTCAAAAATAAAAAGGGTTGGGAGTGTAACTCAGAGGTAGAAGACCCCTGGGTTCAAAACCCTAGTACCACGTACACGTACAGAGTTTGTAACTGGGCCAGCGGTTCTCAAATGGTGTTCCCCAGAGTCCTAGGGTTCCCAGAGGGTCTGTGGAAGGCCAAGGCACATCAGGAACCCCTGTGCTTGCTAGAACTGTTTTGCTCTGCCTGTCACATTGGTTTTTTGTTTGTTTTTATGGTACTTGGGATGGAGCCCAGGGGCATTCTACTTTCGAGCTACATACCCAGTCCTATTTTTTATTCTTTATTTTGAAACAGGGTCTCACTAAGTTGCAGAGGGCCTCACTAGGTAGCTGAGGCTGGCTGCAAACCCAGATCCTCCAGTCTCAGCCTCCCAAGTACTGGGATTACAAGTGTGTGCCACCACACCTGGCTCCATATTGGGTTTTCATGAAGAATTTTATTTGATAAAATAGTCTCTGATGAGCTGGGGTGGTGGTGTACACCTGTAACCCTAGTACTTTGGAGGCTGTGACAGGAGGCTTGCAGGTAGCCTCAGCAACTTAGAGAAGCCTTCCACAACTTACTGAGACCCTGTTCCAAAATAAAATAAAAAAGAACTAGGGGTGTAGCTCAGAGGCAGGATGCTACTGGTTTTAATCCCCAGTACCACCAAAAGATTTTTTTTTTAGAAACCATGAATCTGGCCAACGACGTCCCTTGAGTCATATACTGTGCAGGCTCCTGTGATACATGAGAGTCTTCTGTCCTTGCAGATGGGGAGTGAGGACAAGGAGGTGTGAAACTGTGGACAAAGAGAAAAGGGGGATCTGTTGTGGAGACCCAAAGCCTGTGAGCAGAGGGAGAGGCTGCTGAGGGCTGGAGCAGGGGCAGCGTCCAGGGGCTGGTTCTTCCCCACTGCCCCAACCCTTTTTTTAAATTTTGAGACAGGGTCTTGCCAAGTCACCCAGGCTGGCCTTGAATTGCAATCCTCCTGCATAGGTGGGACTACAGGCTTATATTGCCACGCCCGACCAGGGGCCATGTCTTTGTAGGATGCACAGGAGGGGACAGGTGGAAAGGAGGGCAATCCAGGCAGGGGTTGATGGCATTTTCCAACATGACAGAGAGTGGATGCTCCTTTTGAGCTTGGATGAGGGCTTGTGGTGGCTCCACTCGGCCTTTGAGCTTGATCCAGCAGGCAGTAGGGAGCCTTCTACTGGGGAGGCATGGCTGAGAGTGTGTGTGATCCAAGGTGATGTTGCAGCTTATGCCTGGCGGAAACAAATGTGTCAGAGGCACCAGGGGTCAGGGACCTGGGTGGTCCAGGGGAATGAGGAGGAGGTCTAGGACTGGCTGCGAGAGCAGGAGGGAGGGCCCGGAAGATCAGAAGTGTGATCTGGGGCTGGGCTATGGGCCCTGGCAGACTTGAGGAAAAGGTGAAGAGGGGATGAGTCAGGTGGTGGCCCCACGGGATTTGGGGTGACAGTAAGTCTCCAGCGTGGGGCAATAGTATCATTGGGCCTATCAGGACTGAGAGATGACCGGAGAGTGGCCTAGGAGCTCAGAGTGGGTGACAGAGCTGCTGTCTGGAAGAGAGCGGGCAGCAGGAAACCCAGGACCAGCCCCAAGAGGGGCAGGAGGAGAGGGAGGCTCAGGAGGAGCCCAGAAGGGGTGGCTAGCTCTTAGGTTTGGGAGATGGGAGAGCCTGGGTCCTGGGCTGGAGGTAATGAAGGAGCGAGGTGGGCAGGAGCTGTGCTGGGTCGGGGTGGGTGTGCAGGCGCAGGAGCGCAGGGGACAGAGCTGGAGGCACTGGCCCAGGCCCTGTCCCGAGTGGGCACCCAGCACACTGGGTCATTTGGTCTCAGGCATCCTTGGGTCACTGATTGTGTTGTGCTGGAATTAAGTGTGTGTCGAGCTTCTGAGAAGTGTGTTGTTTGTGAGATTATCTGGCATTAAGCTGTGGATCCGTTGTAATGGAGGTGTTGATAGTCCAGTTGGGTCTCTCTGAGTGTGCACAGTCAGCAGGACCCAGCTAGGCGGGTGGGACTTTGCAGCAGCACAGGGTGATGGTGCCCCCTTGTGGACAAAAAGGGCAACCACCTGGCTGTTCATTCTATTCAACCACCATTTGTCTAAACCAGGGTTTCTCTGCCTTGGCACAATTGACATTTTGGACAGAATAATTATGTGTTGGGGGAGTTCCTTTGCATTGGAGGAAATTTATCAGCATTGTCGGCCTCCTCTCACTGAATGTGAGTGGCACCCCCAGTATGAAGACCAAAATGTTTCCAGATACCCAGTCCAATGTCCGGAGGCGGGCAAAATCACCTCCCCTCAGATCACATAAGTGGCAGGCTAGGGGATAGGAGTGCAGCGAGGAGTAAGGAGACAGTCCCATGGGGAGACAGGCACAAACGAGAGAACAAAAGCATAAGATCATGACAGATGGGGGGAGCCCCATCAGCAGGGTGATGGCCTCCGGCAGGATGAGGAGCAGGTCACGGAAAGGGCAGAGGACGGGAGTTCTGGTGGAGGGAACTGCAGGTGCAAAGGGCCTGCAGCAGGAAGGTGCCAGGCTTGGGCTACCGTGCCCTGGCTGCTTAGGCCCGGGCAGGGAGGGGTGTCTGAGGACGATTGCAGTGGGCAGGGAGCACTGCAAGTCCAGAGGTGGAAAGGGCAGGTGCCTGACTCAAAAGAAGCCCCCGAAGCCGGGCGTGGTGGCGCACGCTTGTAATCCCAGCATTCGGGAGGCTGAGACCGGAGGATCCAGGTTCGAGGCCAGCCTTAGCTACCTAGTGAGGCACTCCGCAACTTAGTGAGACTCGGTTTCAAAATAAAGAATAAAAAATAGGGCTGGGGGTATAGCTCAGAGGTA
>PVLC010040364.1:0-13691 GCA_004027655.1 Graphiurus murinus
AGTACCGGCATCCATCTGTCTCTGTTCATTCCTTCACCTACTCATCCACCCATCCTTCCATTTCTTATCTATTAACCTACCTACTCTATTATCCACCTGCAGATCTATCATTCCTTCTAGCCACCTACTTGTCCACTCATCCATTTACCCATTTACCCACCCATCCACCCATCCATCCATCAAGCATCCATCCACCCATCTATCCATAAAGCATCCATCCACCCATCCATCCATCAAGCATCCATCCACCCATCCATCCATCAAGCATCCATCCACCCATCCATCCATCAAGCATCCATCCACCCATCCATCCATCAAGCATCCATCCACCCATCCAGCTGCCCATCTGCTCATCTATCACTTATCCACCATTTACCCATCCACTCATCCACCCATCCACCTATCCATCTAGCAAACCATCCACCCATCCATCCTCCCATCCACCCACCAAAACAACCACATGCTAAAGCCAACTCCTCCTCTGTTCCAGGCCGAGGGCCTCTGCAATGCTGGCTCATGAGAAGTGAGCAGGAAGCCAGGCACACACTTGTAATACCAGCACAGGAAGACTGCCGGTGCAAAGACAGCCTCAGAAACTCAGCGAGGCTGTCAGCAACTTGGTGAGACCCGGTTTCCAAATTAAAATAAAAAAATAAAATAGGACTGGGGGTACAGCCCAGAGGTAGAATGTCTCTGGGTTCAAATTCCCAGCACCACAACAAACACACACCACCCTCCCTTTTCTTCCATCTGAATGGAAGCAGAGAAGGCAGGAGGCCCGGCCAAGTCCTGGAGCAGGAGGAGGAGAAGGGGACCAGAGCTCCACAGGGGCCAGGTCAGAGCCCTTTCCAAACCTGATCTGCACACACGCTCCCCTCCCCTCCACCATTACAGTCTGCTCTCTGGGCCTGGCGGTCCTCCCGGGGGTCCTGGGTTCTAATTTCCCGGGCCATCTGACATCTGCCACCCTTCCCTGGTGCAGTTAGCGGGCCCCAGGCCTGCAGGGGCTCAGGAGAAACACAGGGTCGGGGGCGGCTCCATCCCCACATGCAACCCACCCTGCCCGCCCTTCCCTTCCCTCTCAAGGACACCTCCCTGGCCACCTTCCCGTCTCATCAGAAAGGAGTTTTAAAGCTGCCTTGATTCTCACTTTAATTAAAAGAAAATGTCCTCCTGGTGCTACTGGGCTGGATTTTCTTTCCCTCCTTGGAACATTTGTTCAGCCTCTGAGCTGGAGCCTGCGGCCTGGTTAATTGAAAGTTACAGATGAGCAAGGACATGGCCCCCTTGGGAGGGAGGAGGGAGAGGACGAGGAGAGGCACAAGCTGGTGCTGGCTCAGAGCTTTTCCGGTGGGGAGGGGGTTCCGTGCCCCAGGCCACTGGGGAGGAGGTGGGGCAGGGTCCAGAGGCCCCGACCACCACCAGAGCACGGCCCCTCCTGGGAAATCTCAGGTAACAAATGTATCTGAATTATAGGTAACTCATGTGCTCACTGTCTACAAAAAAAAGAAGACAAAACAGAACAAAACGAAGAGCCCGGAGTACAACTGTCCTCCTGCCAGCTGGAAATAATCATTGAGAACACCTGGGGATGGACAGCCTGCTGGAACTTTCTGGACACTTTGCACAAACAAATGATTTCTACTGCTTCTCTTCCTCTTGGTTATAAAACTGATAGATGTCCACTGAAAATTAGCTCAGGAGAGAGTTTTAAAAAGGATGCCAACGTTTTGAAATGCCCACCCATAATGTCATACCCCCAAAGTGTATAAGAGAAGTAGGGTGGGAGACGTCAGCTCTGGAAGCAGACGGTCCTGTCCTTGGCAAGCGTGTTAGTCAGCTTTCCAGTACTATAATGAATACCTGAGACAGCCGACTTATAAACAGAAAAGGTTTACTTTGGCTCACAGTTTGGGAGCATTGCTTTTAGGCATTGTGGCAGGAGGATGTAAGGAAGCAAAGCCACTCACTTTATGACCAGGAAGGGAAAGAGAGGAAGAGGAAGGGGTTGGGGTCGCAATACCCCAACTTCCTCCTGCTAGGCCCACCTCCTGAAGCTTCCACCACCTCCCAATAGCACAAACTGGGGACCAAGTCTGTAACACCGGGCCTTTGGGGAGCATTCTAGCAAGGAACTTAATTTCCTGTGCCTCAGTGGTCCCACCCGAGGGATGGGAATCATGCCACAGCAGCTATGTCAGGGCTGTGTAAGAGCAGAAACAACACTGTTACGTAGCCTGCCTCCCCCTGCTCAAATTTAGCCAGTATTGCCGCACACGCTGATAACCCGTGGGGCAATTTCCTTCCAGGTGCATAATTACACGACACAATACAGTATGAACAATCCCATGCATAGGTACTCCCCCACTGATGACGGGGTTATATCCCAACAAACCGGTTCATCTGAAGTTGAAAATATTAAGTCAAAAATGCACTGGACTCACCCAACTGACCCAACATCTTAGCTCAGCAACACGGCACACTGCCACTCTTGGTGGCTTCCCCTCAGATCACTTGCCCACCTGGAGCAGTGGCTCGCTGCCCTGCCCAGCGCCGGGAGAGAACGCCAGGCCGTTCCCAGATCAGATTGGGGAAGGAGAGAGGATGGGCGGTGGTGGGCACCCCTCGGGGCCAGCCCCACGCTTGTCCCTGTTAGCTAATAAGCCTTCCTGAGCGCCCACCACACCTCGCCGTGCCCTCCTCGTGCCCTCGGGGGGCTCCAGCATGGCAGGAACAGGTGGGCTGTCGACAATGAGTGACAGCCGGATGTGACAAGCTGTATAGCAGGAGTGAGTGCAGAGGGGACAGTGCGAGCTCTGGACCTAGGGAGCACTGGCGTGGCATAGAGGATAGACCACCGGAGCCCCAGCCCTACAACCACCCTGATCCATGCCCAGCAAGCCTGTCTTTGCCATCCGGTGCCTCAGTTTCCCCAACAACAAAATGAAGGCTCCTCCTTCTGAGACTGACGATGATTTTCTCTTCTTCAGCACCTGCAGGACCTGAGCGTCCCTCGGGCCTTCCCTGTCCTGCTCAGTTAGCATCGCTGCGCCAACCCCATGAAAGGGCCGAGCCAGCAAGGGCGTCTGCCATCTCATGCAGAAGCCAGATCAGCCTTACAGCTGGCAAAGACCTCATCAAGGTCCCGGCTCTCTGGTCTGCGTCTGGGAGGGCCAGCTCGTCCCCAGGTGGCCACTCGATGGTAGCAGAAACTCCAAGCATCACCAGCCCACCCAACTGTCTAGAGAGTTGGAAGAGGACATCTTCCTTCAAGCACGGGCGCTTTAAACCCTCAACTGAAGTACAGGATACCTACAGAAAGGTGCGCAGCGTGGATCACAGACACCATTACACGCAGGCGCCACACGGTCTTGCTTGTCTGTTTTGTGGTACTGGGGGTTGAGCCCATGGGCATTCTACCTCTGAGCTACACTGCCAGCTCTATTTTATTTGGAAACAGGGTCTCACTAAGTTGCTGAAGGTCTTGGTAACTGGCTGAGGCTGGCCTCAAACCTACAATCCTCCTGTCTCAGCCTCTCAAGTCAACTATTTTAAAATTGCCTCACTAAGTTACTGTGCACTATCCTTGAACCTGTGATCCTCTTGCCTCAGCTTCCCAAGTACTAAACCTATAGAAGAGTTAAAAAAGAGTACAGTGAGAACCTGTATACCCTCCACCTAGATTCTACCTTTAGCACTTTATCCTATCTCCATCATGCCATTCATCCATTTTTTGTCTTTTTTTTTTTTTTTGTCCACTATCTATAACATCCCAGCTCCAGGCTCCTAAGCCCATTCCTCACATCTGATTGGCCATAATTACTCCTATGCCCAGGTCTCCACCAATCACTGCCCAGGAAAACAGAGTCACATGATTGCCAAAGACCAGTCAAGATTCACCCTCTGGGGCAGGGGCAGAGCCTGTCTGAGATGTGGATGAGATCAGAGTTTGGTACTGAGGAAGAGGGGACGTGGACAGTCTTTAACACCATCTCCAGAGATCACATGAGCAGGCAGGAAAACGGCTGAGCGGGACCAGAGGGTCCCCGAGCCAGGCAGCATCTCCCGTATGCTTGCCAGTGGGGACCCAGCAGCTGGCTTCCTCTGCCTCACTCACTCCTCACTGTGTCCCCGAGGCCCAGGGAGCTCAGGCAGCTCAGGCGGCGGGTGTAGACGACTGGCCCAGCTCCTGCCTTCCTCTGCAGGCCAGGTGGGTACAGCCGGGCCCCACCAGGACCCTCCACCCCAAGATTCGACTTTGGGCTCCCGGCATCGATTTGAAATGAGAGGCCTGCCCCTGGACACACAGCGCGCGTGCACAGGCCCCTGGCACAGCGCGGTGCTCAGTGGACACTCGTCTGTTTTCCCAGAGGCTGCCACCAGGCTTTGGGACAATGACTGCTGCTCTCCAGGCCTCAGTTACCCCGTGTGCAAAAACAGGAAGGTAAAGGAAAAGGAGAACAACCCATAGAACATCTCTGTCCACCCCCACAGGACAGGGCTCCTGCCCCAGACTAGCAAGTAGTGTCCATCCCTCCTCCCGTCCTCCCCCCTGAAGGGCTGGCGGGGAGGAGGACCTCCAGGCCTCTAGGTGAGACCCCGCCAGCAGCAACGGCAGCGCTTGGCGACTTGCTAGAATGCAGATGACTGGGCCTGCCGACCCCCGATCCTCACAACTGCGATGCGGGAAGCGCGCGGCACTGCCCTGGGCCCCCGCTCGGAGGCTTACTTCCCTAGGGCTGCACCGCGGAGTCACCAGGAACCTTAAAAAAATTAAGTCTCAGCCCCTGCTTCTAAAGGTACGGAGTTAACTGATCTAAGATTAAAACCCCAGGGGTGCTAACCTGCAGCTAGGGTTGAGAAGCAATGCTTTAAAAATGTGCAGGCAGGTTCCAACTCTTCGTAATCTACTTACATTTATGAGTTCCTGGATTTATTCAGTTGTTTGTATTTCTACTTGTTTATGTTTGCTTGTTTCTTGAGGACGGTTAACCTGCCTCTCAGCACCTTCATCTGTCGCTCCAACCACCCACCTTCTTCAATTGATGGCAGTTCCCTCTTTTCCACAGAGGACACATCCCAGGGTCCCTGGTGGACTCCTGAAACCACAGATAGTACTGAACCCAGTGTCTCCTGCTTTCTCCTACACATGCGTACCCATGTAAAGTTTAACTTGTAAATTACAACCATGATCATACTGTTAATCACAAAGATTAACAATAACAAATAATCACACAACAGAACAATAAAAGTTTTATGAATGTGGTCTCTTGCAAAATAGCTTATTGTACTGTACTTACCTGTCTTCTTGTGATGATGTGAGATGATGAAGTCGATCTGGTGACTATCAGGAGGGTAGTATATAGAGCATGGATGCACTGCACACAGGGATGATTCATGTCCTATATGGGATGGAGTAGAATGGCATGAGATGGCTACTGAGTGACTATCAGGAGGGTAGTATATACAGCATGGATGCACTGCACACAGGGACGATTCATGTCCTATATGGGATGGAGTAGAATGGCATGAGATGGCTACTGAGTGACTATCAGGAGGGTAGTATATACAGCATGGATGCACTGCACACAGGAATGATTCATCTATATGGGATAGATTCATCTAGATGGTATGAGATTTCATCATGGTACCCAGAATGACACTCAATTTAAAACAGAGGAATTGTTTATCTCTGGAATTTTCCATGTAATATTCTCAGACCACCAGTAATTAAACTGCAGAGAGTGAAGCTGTGGATAAGTGGGGATGTCTACGTTGAGAAAGGTGCATGCTCAGTGCTGGGGAAACAATGGCAAGTGAAATGGTCCTCATGCTCCTGAGACAGAGAGTAGAGCTGGGGAATGAGGCTGGGAAGAGCTAACAAGGACACAATGCACTGATACCCAGCTGGGCAAGTCCAGGAGCCTCTGGAGCTTCGAACAGGGTGTGGGGGAGGTATCTGGTGCAAGGGTTCGGGGGGGTGAGGGGGCAGGATGTTCCCGAGGGCTCGAGGAGTATAAGCAGGAGTTTCCCAAGCAGGTTGATGAGTAGGGAGGGGCCCACCTGGCAGAAGACATGGTGCCAAGTAAAGCCAGAAATGAGTCTAGCTGGACCAATGTGCAAAGACCAGGGCCAGTGGGATGTGGCGGAAGGTAGGAGACCCATCAGACCTTGCAGGGCACTGCCATGACTTTGAACTTGGTGCTCAGGCTGCAGAAGGCAGCTGGGGGTTTTCAGCAGGCCAGTCTCACTGCCTGACTTGGGTCTTGGAAGGGCTCCCTGGCCGAGTGTAGAGAAAGGGCTGGTGGGTCCAGAGTGGAGCTGAAGACCAGCAAGGAGGCCACTGCAGAGGCCAGGTGAACCCTGGCTGCAGCCCTGGCAGGGAAGGTGGACAGGAGAGGCCCAAGTTCAGCTACAGCCCGGGGGCAGAGGACCCCAGCTGGGGGGCTCCCATCACAGGTCCAAGGAGGTCGGAGGTGGGAGCTGGGGTCTGGTTGAGGCTGGAGATGATTCTGACCTAGTTGACTCTCCAGCCCCAGAGGAGAGCCAGCTGCAGGCCCCCCACGGCCAGTCTTAGCGAGGTTGGGGGTCGGCTCCCTTGCTTTAACTGACATCCGAGACCATTGTTTAGCTGCAAAGCTTCAGCTGTAATATACTTGGAGTGCAAGGGGCAATTTTCAAAATTAATGTTTTCATGGCCAGGACCTGGCAGTATGCCTTCTCGGAAGTGTTACTCTAGGGTGAGGGAGAGGAAAGGAGGCCAAATGCTGGTCTTCGGGTCCAGTGTCCCGGCTCACCTGTCCCACTGGGTCAGCTCAGAAAAACCATAGAATTAGCCCCTCCCAAGTGTGCAGCCTCTTAAGATGGAGCCCTCTGCTTGTACACTTCCAGGGACGGGGAGTTCACTCCCTACAAGGCAGCTTATTCTGTCTGGGGCAGTTCTGGCCATGAACATGTCGAGTTTCTTAAATTGAAGTGAAGCCTATCTTCTGGAGTCCCCCTTACCCATAATATACACATCTTTGGCCCCCTAGGGTCCCAGAATATTCTGAACCTTCATTCAGTCATTCCATAAATCACTCATTAAATGATTTTTCTAAAGCAAGTCACTTCATTTCTTTAAGCATTTTTTTCACCCATAAAGTAGGGGTAATTAGGTGTACCCCTGGAGATGTTAAGATTTTTTTTTCTGAAGATTGAACAATTGAACCTAGTGGCATTCCACCTCCAAGTTATATATATATATTTTACTTTGAAACAGGGTCTTGCTAAGCTGTTGAGACTGGCCTCAAACCTATGATCCTCCTGTCTCAGCCTCCCAAGCACTGCATACCCTCTGGGTTTTTACAGTTGTTAATGACAGAAGTTAGGCAAGCCTTAATCAGCTGGCATGTATCACAAAACGCTGGCTGTCAAGAATAGGAAAACAAAAGCTGACCTCTTCTGAGCATTGGCTGTGGCAAAATTGCACCAGGACTGAAGACACACAGACGGGACAGTCTCGCCCACGTCCGCAGAGGCTCACAGGCCAGCGTGGGAGGTCGAAAGCAAACGGGGGCAGGTGTGTGTCAGGACTCTGGAGCCCAGGAGGGAACCCACACGGGCATAGCACGGAAGGGTGCTCTCACAGGCTCCCCGGGGAGAAGTCGGCCAGGAGCGGGGCCACACAGGAGCCAGAATGAGCGAGGCACGAGGCTCCTCCCCCATCGCCACCCTGGATGGCTGTCTTCCGCCGAAACTCACATCCGGGCTCTTCCTAGGTTGTCTGTGTTTGTTTAGTCCCAGATTTAGAAGTCACAAAGCTACTAAAACAAACTTCTGTACGCTCTTCCCCCAGATTTCTCCAATGGTATTTTCCACATTTGCCTGTTTTATCATTTCTCTCTCCAGCACACACACAACATATGTGTCTGTTTGTTTCTGAGTCATCTGAGATGAAGTTGGAGGCCCCTGCCTACTTCAGCATGCACTTCCTGTATGCAAGGACATTTTGTTACATAACGGGGTGAAAATCAGGAAATTAAGACTGATACAATATGATTATCTCATCTACATATCTTATTCAAATTTCTCCTATTGTTCCACCAAAGCCCTTGATAACAAAAGAAAAAAAAATTCCCCTCCAGGATCCAATTTTGGAACAAGTGTTCACTGGTCTCTTTAATCTGAGTAATTCTTCAGTCTTTGTCTTTAAGACTTTGACATTTGTGTATGGGGGGGTACTAGTGGTATCTACCTCTGAGCTACACCCCAGCCTTATTTTATTTATTTTGAAACAGGGTCTGGCTAAATTGCTGAGGCTGGCCTCCAACCTACGATCCTCCTGCTTTAGCCTCCCAAGTACTGGGATTCCAGGTGTGCTCCACCATGTCCAGCTAAGACCTTGACACTTACTCAAGAGCACAGGTCAGCTGTCTTGCAGACTGTCCCTCAATTTGGGCCCCTGGACTGTTTTGCACAGCATTTCTGGAGGTGATGGGTGGCCATCTTTCTCCATCACAAAGGACTGGAGGTTTGTTAGAATGCAGTATCTAGGGTTCAGTTCTAGACTTCTGCGTTTAAATGTGTAGAGTGGGGTCTGGGGTCAGCGTTGTATCAGGACTCTCTCTCTCTGATTCTTAAGTGCACTGCTGGCTTGGAGCTTTCTTCCTGTGAAGAGCAGTGAAGGTTCTTCTGTGCTCTGGCATCTAGCCTGGCTTCCTGGCCTGGTCCAGGTGAAGTGGGCCTGTGCAGCCCTATTCTGGCGCCCTCTGCAGGCTCACCTGGTCATTGCAGGCCCTTACCTCCAGAGGGGCTGGCAGAGGGAGGAGCTGGGGCTCATCTTAAAGGCTCTGGAGGAGGAAAAGGAGCAGAAGGCCCCTAGGTCCACTTCATGGGACTTTCCTGCGCACCCTCCTGCCTTAACCCCGCCTGCTCTTAGCTCTTCACCTTGTGCTGCACTGTGCTGCATTTCTGCCCACAGAGGTGCCCTGGTGTCCTGGAATGACCTGGGCTCAGGCATCCAGTCCCAGGGCTTGTGCTGTGTGTCCTTGGGGTGCTGCTTTCCCTCTCTGAGCCTGAGGAGACTCATCGGCCAACAAAGTAAAAAGCCAGTGCCTCTTCCAGGTTTGCAATGGGGAGGAAGAGTATTCCATGAAGAAGTGCTGGGGGTACAGAAGACACTGAGGAAACATGGACAACCTGTCCTTGTCCCCACAATCCAGAAATCTGGAGAAGTGCAGTGGGGAGGGTGGCAGCTGAGCACCCTGAGGACCCCCCAACCCTAGGCCCAGCCTGGGCCAGGGCCAGACTTACCTGGCAGCTCCCGGCCGAGCACCACAATGCAGGTGGACATTTGCAAGAGTGGCACCTTTGCCCTGGGGTCCCGGTGGTCTGGCTGAGCCTGTCCCAGCTCTGCACTGTGGTCCAAGTGTCCTCCTGCCCAAGCCTCCTTCCTCTACCTCTCACAGGTGCCGGAAGCTGCCCCTGCCCCCCTCCATCACTGAAAGCCATCTGCCCATCAAACCTCCTGCACCGTCATGGCCCTCCAGTAAAACAAGACATCCTCTTGAAAACATCAGGTGGAAAAAAACCCAGGATAAACACCACTGGGACCCTGGATTTCTCCTGAGACAGAATTAGATATTATTAGAGCTGTCTATCATGACTGGTCTCCTCACCCATGTCCTATTAGCATTTTTTAGCACAAGGAAACTTTCCTCTGATAGCAAAATATGCACAGTCCTTAATTGTATGTGCATGGTAATAAGACATTCTTGTCAGCAAATTGTCCTCCTCCACAGTGGCAAACCCATGTAACTCTGTGGGTGTTATTAAAAAAAAAAACTTATTATGAACCAGGCATGGTGGTGCACACATGTAATCCTAGTACTTGGGAGGCTGAGACAGGAGGATCACAGCCTCAACAACTTAGTAAGACCCTGCTTCAAAATAAAAATATAAAATAGGGCTGGGGGTGCAGCTCAGGGGTAGAATGCCCCTAGGTGCCATTCCCAGTACCACAAAAAATTAATTGTAACTTATTATGTGTTTACCATTATAAAAGTGCGTCTATGTTTGTGACACAGAGGTGACAGATCTCTCTCAGAATAAAGATGCACAAAAATAAAAGTAGAGACAGGACTGAAGACTACGGCCTGAGTGCTAACGTGCGGACTGTCTGGGCCCCATGGGGCTGTCTGAAGGTTACACGAGGAGATGCTTAGGAAGCAGGGGCCCCCAAGTTTAAGGGTCCTGAAACTTAGGAGGAACTCCATGAATAATACTAGTAGCTACTGTTATTATTACTATTATTGTACCGGAGATGGAACCCAGGGCTTCATATACACCAGGCAAGTACTCTACCACTGAGTCACAGTCTCTCCAAGTTTCCCAGGCTGGCCTGGGACCTGTGATCCTCCTGCCGCAGCCTCCCACGTCACTGGGATTACAGGCCTGAATAGTCATTGGCATTGTCTTGACTACGGCCCCTACCCCAGCACCCGGCCTCTCTGAGCAGCCTGGCAATGGTGAGTGAGCCCGAAGCGTGTCCCGGGAAGGTTCTCTGAGGATCATGAGCCACAGGACTGGGAAAGCTGACGGCTGGAGACTGTAAACCTTTAGTTCAAAATGCATGCCAAGTCACAAAAGGGTTGGAACTGGAGAAGCCAAGGACTGGAAATACAAAGGCTTGTTTGGGAAGAGATGCACAGGTGTACATGTAGTAGATGTGTAGATGTTCCTCCTGTGACTCTGGTGCCCAAGGCCCAATATATCTTTCAACAAACATATGATAGTGTCATTTCCTCAATGGGTGTTACAGCTGGATCTGGACTCTCCCAGAGACCCACGTGGTGAAGGCCTGGTCCCCGCCTGTGGTGCTATTGGAGGTGGTGGGCCCTTTAAGAGGCGTGGCCTGTGGAAGGAAGTGAGGTCACTGGAGAAAGCCCTTGGGGGAGAGTAGGAGCCTGGCCACTCCCAGCTCTCTTTTTGCTTCCTGGCCACGGAGAGATGCACAGCCCTCCTCTACCACACCTTCCTGCTGTGATGTCTGTACCACCACAGGCCAGGCGACACGGACTGCACCTCTGAAACAGGAGCCCAAATCCACCTTCCCTGCATTAAGTTGATTATTTAGGTCCAGCCCCTGCCTGAAACCCTGGACTTAGGAGGGTTCCTGGACAGATCGAGGGGACATCTGGAACTTCTTTTTCCATATTAGAGAGCCCAGAGGAAATCACACAATTACCCACCATCAGGGTAAACTGGGACAATAAAGGAAAGCTGTGACACAATAAATAAGTAAATATATATACATATATATATTTTAAATCTCATTTTATTTCATTTGTGGTACTGGGGATAGAACCAAGGACATTCTACCCTCTGAGCTACACCCACAGCCCTATTTTATTTTTATTTTGAAACTGGGTCTCTCTAGGTTGATGGGAGTCTCACTACTTGCTGAGGCTGTCCTGGAACCTATGATCCTCCTGTCTCAGCCTCCCAAGTACTGGGATTATAGGCATGTGCCACCACACCTGGCTCAACACACTATATTTTTTAAAACTTACAAAAAAACAGGATCCCTATAAGCTGTAAATTTACCAAATAAATATAAAAGACCAGAAAGCACAAAAAAAAAAGTTCATTATTGGAACAATTCAAAGAAAATCAAGCTCACGTCTTTTATCTAAAGGCCATTTGTGTCTTATTTTCTCTCTGGTTTCTACCTTATGAAAGAAAACATGGCTCTTGACTTTCTGAGACTTAGCACATTTCTATTTCACTTAGCATGATATTCTTTAGTTCCATCCACTTTCCTGCAAATGACATAATTTTGTTCTTTATAGCTGAATAAAATTGCATTGTGTGTATATACTACATTTTTAACCATTCATGTGTTGACTGACACCTAGGTTTGTTCCATAATTCAGCTATTCTGAATAGTACTGCTATAAACATGGATGTACATGTATCACTAGAGTAATCTAACTTTAATTCTTCTTGGAAAGAAACCGAGGAGTGGTATAGTTGGGTCATATGGTGATTCCATTCCTAGTTTTTTTTTTTTTTTCCTTTTGTGGTACTGGGGATTGAACCCTGAGGCATTCTACCTCCAGGCTACACCCTTCAACTAATTTTATTTCTTATTTATAAACAAGGTCTTACTAGCTTGCGAAGAACATCACTAAATAGCTGGGTCTGGCTTTGAACCTGTGGTCCTCCTGTCTTAGCCTCCCAAGTACTGGGATTACAGGTGTGCACCACCACGGCCGGCTCAATTTCTATTCTTTTGAGGAACATTCATACTGATCTCCATAGTGGTTATACTGTTTTGTAATACTATCAACTGTGTATAAGAGTTCCTATTTCAGCCAGGTGTGGTGGCACATGCCTTGTAATACCACTACTTGGGAGGCTAAGACAGGAGGGTCGTCTTAATGTAACCCTGTCTCAAAATAAAAAATAAAAAGGGGTTGGGGGTATAGCTCAGAGGTAGAATGCCCCTGAGTTCAATACCCAGTATCCTCAGTACAAAACAAAATAATAATTTAAAAAAGACTTTTAGACTAAGCAATTCAACTTCAGCAAGTTCATTTGAAGGAACAGAGATGTATACAGCATTTAAGTTATTTTATTTTTATTTTTAAATAGGGTCTCACTAAGTTACAATGTACTGGTCTCGAAACCATGATCCTTCCCTCTCAGCCTCCCAAGAACTGGATTACAGGCATGTACCACCATGCTGGGCTTGGAACTTCTTTTCCAACATTGGACAGACAAGAGGAAATCACACAATTACCCACCATCAGGGTAAGCTGGGGACCCCAAATGCCACATTTCCTTGCTTTTTCCTGGAATGATACCAGCTCAGTGCTGTCACCCTGGTTACCTCATGCTAATCAGGAGCTGTAATTAGCAGCCACATCTGATTAATAATAAAGGGGGAGAGAAGAAGCTTAATTACTAAGTGACAGCTTGATAGACAAAATCCTTCAAACCATGGGGCTCTGGGTGGGGACAGACGCTGATTACAGAGGGACATTTCAGGGACTGTCGCTACAATAACTCCTGCTACTTCCTGAGAGCTCAGTTGGGCTACGCACCATGAAATGTGCTTTCCTAGTTTTAACTGATGGCACTGTGACAACCATTTTCTGAGGAAATTGGGATACAAAGAGATCTAAGTAACGTGTTGAGAGTCGCATGGAGAATGAACAGCAAAGCCAAAACTCATAAGAGAGATGCCCGACCAAGCCCTTGCTTATTTTTGCAATACTGGAGATTGAAACCAGGGGGCATTCTATCTCCGAGCTACACCCCCAACCCTACTTTTTTATTCTTTATTTTGAAACAGGGTCTCTAGTGGCACACACTTGTAATCCCAGTATTTGGGAGACTGAGACAGGAGGATCCGGGTTCGAGGCCAGCCTCAGCTATGTAGTGAGGCCCTCCACAACTTAGTGAGACCCTGTTTCAAAATAAAGAATAAAAAATCGAGCTTCGGGTGTAGCTTAAGAGGCAGAATACCCCTGGGTTCAATTCCCAGTACCACACACACAAAAAAAAAAAAAAAAAGAAAGAAAGAAACACTAAGTTGCAGAGAGCCTCACTACGTAGCTGAGGCTGGCCACAAACCTGTGATCCTCCTCTCTCAGCCTCGCAAGTACTGGGATGACAAGTGTGCGCCATCATGCCTGGCTCAAGTC
>PVLC010040365.1:0-13924 GCA_004027655.1 Graphiurus murinus
AACCCAGGGGCATTCTACCTCCAAGCTACACCCCCAGTCCTATTTTATTTCTTATTTTGAAACAAGGTCTCACTAAGTTGCTAAGGGTATTGCTAAATTGCTGAGGCTGGCCTCAAAACTCTGATCCTACTGTCTCAGCCTCCCAAGTCCTGGGATTTCAGGCGTGTATCACCACATGCAGCACGAACATCTTTAATTTTTTTTATTGGTGCATTTTCATTGTACATGATACATTGATATATGCACATAACATGTACACAGGATAGTTGTTAATATACATTGGTCAGAATCCATTCAAATAGATATATTCTTGTGTAAAGGAGTTTACACCTGTGATGGGGTGCCGAATGTACCCCAAAAATAAGGTAATATAAAATCCAGGTTCTTGATATTGTGAAAAAAAAGAACTTTAACACATATCATTTACAACATCTGGCAGGTTTAATTTAAGAACTCTACCTCTCAGCTATACCCCCAGCCCTATTTTATTTAAGGGAAAACTTGGATGCAGAGGAAGAGGAAAAGGGAGACAGGGGTCCCCCCACGACCAAGTCCTAGGGCATGTTTCCTCGATCACAAGCAGGCGCCGAGAGAGAGAACACGTGGAAAATCCAGGGGGTATATGAGAGGGCGGGGTCCTCATTTCCAGCCCCTCTCTCTCAGGTTTCAAGTATTCGATAGGTTGAGCTCCAGGTGAGAGCTGGCTCCTCCTCTTTCTGGGTGTGTGCTGCTTTTAGGTGGGCTGGGCTCTTTAGGAATTTGACGGTAAGTCTCAGGTGGGCTGGGCTGTACCTCTCTCTTGGGCCGAACCAAAGGAAAAATTCCCGAGGGGTGGAATTTTGGATTAACACTCTCCCGATTTTTAAAAGGCTAAAAACTATATTTTTATGAATTTTTCCGATACCTCCTCCTTCTACCTAACATTTCACTTCTAAGCTACCTCATCACACCTAAATATTGGAAAGATCAATGAGGACAACGGAGGGCAAATTAATTGAGTCTATTTAACTGGAAAACCAACAATGCTAAGGAACTACCATTTCAAAAAAAAACCCTTCATATGCTGAAAGAATTTTATTAAAATCATTGTAAAATTTAGAATTTCATTAAGAAAAAAGTGATAATTTAATCTCATTTTCAGAGTTAGATATAAGATATATATTTTTTTAAACACTGGAGTTTGAACACACTAAAAAGTTCTCATCTACTCAAATATGACCACTCCCCAAACTATCCATGATATTTTATAATGATCTCACCCCAATTGAAGAATGACTATAAATATTATTATTGTGTGTACAGGTGATAAAATACTGTGTTATTTGTACTATAGTTATAATTCAATATATAATAGTTATATATAGTTAGTTGTACTATAGTTATAAATATGAAATGAAAATATAAATTTATAAATCTCTTTAGATGGAGCTTGGAAAGGACTAGCTAAATTTTTCTAACACTGAAAATAATGTCCAGGCTTAAAAAAAAAAAATTGTGGTGCTGGGAATTGAACCCAGGAGAACTCTACCTCTCAGCTATACCCCCAGCCCTATTTTATTTTTTATTTGGAAACAGGGTCTCGCTAAGTTGCTGACAGCCCTGCTAAGTTGCTGAGGCTGGCTTAGAAGCTGCAATCTTCCTGTCTCAGCTTTGTAAGTACTGGGGTTACAGGCATGCGCTACCACAACTGGCTGTGAAATTTATTAAGACAAAGGCACAGAGCAAAGATAAGGTGTTGAGACCGCAGAGCAGATGGGAGGAGCAGGAGCTAACAGCCACATGTGCTATTTCTGCTTGTGTGGAATCAAAGCCCCCAGTCCACAGCTCTGCAGGCCACATGACCTGGGAGTTCCCACAGAATTGCCTCATCCAAGATCAAGGTGGGGAGCTTTTCTTGCTCAGGCAGGGAGCACTCTCTTCCAAGACACAGCGAGCCTGGCTCTGAGACAAAAAACAAACAAACAAAAACTACAAAGCTGCTTTTTCTCAGTGAGACTCTCAGCTTTGTTCTTGGTTCACTCCAAACTAGCCTTGGGGCAAAACTGTTAAGCGATGTTATTTAGTGGATTTAAATTCTATAGAAACTCAATACACATTCATAATGAGATATGTGGATTTTCCTGCCCTCTGATAAAAAGAAAAGTTTTATGTTTGAATGACAAGAGACAAGATCCAGGGCTTTAAGTGTGAATTTGGTATCAGAGAGAATGAGGTGCCTTCTGGATTTCCTTAAAGCCTTCTATAGCCTGATAATCTATCAGAGCCAGCAAGAGGAAAGGAGCTTTTCTTCCTGGGTGTAAACATTACCTATCTTTGTCCATATGACAGTGATGTGACAGCCCTGGCCTTGCTCTGATAGACTTGCCAGTTATCCACACTCTCCCAGCCCCACACCCTGAGAGATGGCTGCCAGGAAGTGAGGAATAGGTGGGGGGTGAGGAAGGACAGATTCATTTGCTGATAGCTCACCAGCTACTCTATGAATCAAAACGGAAATCTGCATTGCAGTAGCACTGTGTTCTAAACAGCTGCAGAGACACCCAGAGAACTGCTGGATGGCTGTGTAGATTAATGAGTTATATTATATTATGTTATATAATTGAGTTAAGCAGCCTAATGCTGGACAGATTACTTCCTTTTTAAAGTGGGGTATAGGTGATCCCATTTGCATGTTTCATACAGTTGTCCCTCCATATCTGTGGGAGATTGATTCCAGGACCAAAACCTGTGGATGCTCAAGTCCCTGATAGAAAATGGCACAGCATTTGCATACAATCTGCAAACAACCTTCTGTATACTTTAAATCATCTCTAGATTACTTACGATACCTAAGACAGTGTCAATGCTATGTATAAAGAGTAGTTATGCTGGTTTAGGAAGCAAACCTGTATACATTCAGATATTATAAAAAATATTTTTGACTCGTGGTTGGTTGGGTCCGTGGGTCCTTGGATGCAGAACCAGAGGATGTGGAGGCAGATGACAGACAGTTAGGGTGATTCTCCTTAGGATAGAACGGTGGCTCTCAGAAGCCAGGTTAGTTAAATTGCTTTATGCTCCTTTGGCATATGGTTTTCTTGGTGAAGCCTCAGATAGGATTTAAAAAACATGTGTATAGGTATTCCTTAGGGTTTGATTAAACTTCACACATAGGTTAATTACTATACATGCAGGCAGTGGAGTTTAAATCCTAAATGTTTACAGGATTCCTAAATTATGCTTCTAATAAAGTTAAAGCCTTTTCTGCAATTGATCTGTAATGGATCGGCAATCACTGGAGGCCTCTCAGCAATGTGAATTATGTGTTTGGATGCCAACTAAGCAGAGGTGATGTATGGCTCAAACCTTCGTTTTCCTCTGAGATTAGTTCCCTCTGTATTTATCTATATATTGGGTGGGAGGGTGGCAGGGCCTCCAGACCTGCTTGGTTTGGAGGTGCTCAAGCAAAGCAAAGGGAAAAAAAGTAATCCAAGGCTTCTTGGATAAGCCCTTAAATGAGACTTAGAGAAATGAAATTTGTATCTTTACCCTTTCAGTGTAATCTGCAAGTGTAACATTAAATTAAATGCTTAAATCAGGCTATCACATGCCTGTGCAACTCTGAATACAGCCAGTGGATGAGTTTCTTAAAACGTATTGCTAAGGGATTAATTTAGATGAAAGAATTTCTGTATATTTTATCTCTCATTAGGTATATAATTTTTTTGTTACGATAATACTTTTAAAGGCATATTTAGAAAACTGTCCTTTCCTTCCCTCCTTCCCTCCCTTCCTTCCTTCCTTTGTTCTTTCTTCCCCTTTCTCCCTTGCCCTCCTCCTTCCTTTTCTCCTTCCTCCTCCTCCTTCTTCTTCTTTCTATCTCATATTTACACTGAAATTTAACTTTAGAGCACGGCCTTTGATAAATGTTCAATTAGGATATAATCAAATAATATATATTTTCTCCTAAAGCAAAACGACAACTACTACTCTTACTGATGCCTATAAAAACCAAATTGTTTGCCCCTCTTTTTTAACGAAATTTAAATTGCAGACTCTGGAGTAGAGAAGTCAGTTTTCAGCTTCTGAGACATCATAGGTCTGGGGTGGGGAGGAACATGGTGAATCAGGTGTCCTGAAGTTCACAGTGGGCTGAAGTGGTCCAGAGTGAAGCTTCAGCCAGCACCATTGAACTAATGTTCAAGCCTGGCCAGTGCTAGTGCCTCAGTGTGAGAAAACTCAACACTCAGCCATGGATTTTAAAACATCATCTCTGGGGCTGGCCCAAATTAGGAGGTCATCCTGGTCTGGGAAGGTCTTCACTTTGATTTTTAAAAAATCATATTGATAAGGAATTTAGAGGACACCAAACAAGAGACCAACCCAAAAGATTTCTTTCCCTTCATTCCATCTTTCTTCCATTTCTTTCTCATCACATGCAAAGCCGCGCAGTATCAAGATAACCCCACTGCTCAATCCCTCTGCCTGCAGGAGGACTCTTTGTCTGGGTGGCCTAGGGCTCCAACCAAACCTGGCTCAGGTCACTTGACAATGCAGTGAGGACAGAGCGCTTCTGCCTGCAAAGTCTGATGACCACTCTGACGCTATTTATTACTTTCCTTGGGGGCAGAAGTTATGTGTCCACGGTAACATCTAGTCATAACTCTGTAACCTCTTTTGGGCCTCTGGAGGGCAAGTTTCTGTGCATATATATATATATATATATATATATATATATATGTATATATATATACACACACACATATATATGTATATGTATAGTGTATAAGTTTCTGTGCATATGTAAATATATGCATATATATCTTTTTTAATAGAAGCAGGAAGAAAATGTGCATAGTTGCTAAGCTAAAGGACAGAGGCAAAAGGCTTATTGATCTTAAGCTTACTTTGTTGTTACCAATTTGCTGCCTGGTAAAGAACATGGATCTTGGGAGTATCTAGCTTTAGAACTGTAGAACAATAGAACAATGTGCTCAATACCTGTATTCCATCAGCTGCTTATGAGAAGGGAGAAAAAAAAATTACATAGAAGTGTCAGGAGATTTTTTTCTCAAGGACCCTCCATTGTAATTCCAACTTGGACCCTTGCCCTTTCTGAAGTAGTTCCAGGTGCACAAAACCTTGCCGACGTCTGTCGGCTGCCAGTTCTTGTTGCTCCTGGCTTGCTCGGATACTCATTGGTGTGCTCACAGATGGAGCTACTCACAGGCAGAGATATTAAGACTCTCTTGATTACAGCTGCACAGCCTTCCTGATCGTTTTCAGGGTTATCCTGTGGACGGCAGGTCCTCTGCACAGGACTCACAGGGAGCTGGATGCTCCCTCAGACCTGCATCCTTTCTAGATGTTTCCTGTTATTACTGGTATGATGCCCTCTGCAGGATTGGACATTTTGACTTCAGACATTTCCAAAAAGTAGTAGTTTGCTTCTATTTGATTGTTAGCAGCCAAGGTGGCTACATACTTGGGCCCTCACTGAGGCAAGATAGAAGAAATAGGTAGAAAAGAGACAAACAGGGAAGGAAAGAGGGACTCTAACTTTAAGACTTAAAAACTTCACAAATAACCCTCATCTCAATCCCCAGGTCCTGTTTTTCCTCTAGGCCTGAATTCTTGAAAGGTCCAATCAATTTTAGAGTACTATACATCCAGTAAATTAGTGCCTATATACTCTGTTAGCTGATGGAATGTAATTTTAGACTGGTCAAAAGAAGTCTAGAGAAAGATATCATTCAAAGCCCAATGATATGGTGAAGTCCAAGTGCTATCCATCAATGAAAAAATGTCAACCTGCAGATTCTGAGGCGAACTGGACCACCATCACCAGCTCTGTACTCCCCATCAAAGGAACTGAGTTCACTAGGCTGACACCAGCCCCCGCACTGCTCATGCTCTCCATTTACAAAGTTTCCTATAAGAGAAGAGCCATGCACCCCCCAAACATGTCTCTCATCCTGGAGATGGCTTGCATTCTCCCTTGAATGTGTATTTCTTGCTTTCCTAAATAAATCTCTGTCTCTATCTCTGGCTGGCTCCTGCCAAAATTCTTTTCTGTTATATAAGTCAAAGACTGCACTGGTCCCGAGTTGCGCTCCCCTTTCCACCCCACTGGGAACTCCTCTAGACCCTTCACAGCATCAACCCTTCCCCCATGACCTGGCTAACCAAGGTCTCAGGGGTGCCCCCAGCTTTCTAGCCTGTGGCTCCTCGTGGGAGGCAAGGTGAGGAGGCTGCTGAAGAGGAGAGGCTGGAGGCAGACCACGGTGCCACGCACTACATGGGGAATCTCTGTGGTGAATGAGACTTGGAACTCAATGCTCTGACTCTGGCACTGATGTTGGAAAGGCAAGGACGAGGCAGCTTGGATCTCTAGAGCTACACGACTGTCGGTGAGCGTCAACAGCCTCCCACTGCCCTCAGGGTCCAGCTCAGACTCCTTCCTGTGGTGTCTTAGCTTGGGTTCCCTCAGACAAAGCTTTGTGTGCAGGTGGCTTATTTGGGGGATCACCCTGGGAGTCAGAGGCAGCACGTGGGGAGGTGGCTCGGGGGAAGGGAAACGAAGCCATAAAGGGGGTGTCACCTAGCTTCTTTCACTGCAAAGGGAACTTAAACCTGTTGCAGAATTCTGGGAAACAGTGTGAAGTACACATAGCAGATACACCTCACCAGAGTGGTGAGTGGATGGAACTGTTCTTGGTGAAGAATTGCTGAGGGGAAGGAGAAAAGGGGTGTTTATTCCCTGGTACTTCTGGAGGGCCACCTGCATGAGGTCAGGGTGGGCTACAGCAGGCAGAGAAAGCCCCGAGGCAGAGAGAGGAGCAGTGGCAGCTGCCTGCGATGGGCAAGGCCCAGGGGACGGGAAAGGGCCCCCACAGCATTAGCTAAACACGTTCTCACATGTCCTCACAGGCAGACCTGGGCTGCTGTCTAGCCTCACCTTAGGGAGAGGGCGAATGGGAAGGGATTTGTGCCTTGGAAGATGATATACCCACAGTTTGTGCCAGGCATCATAGGAAGAGAAACTGATAACAATGGTAAGCAGGAAGGCTGCCATGCCAAGTCCAGGTAGGCAGAGAGCCGCCATCCTGTGCATCTCCAGGAGCTGCTGCTTGTGAGCATTTTGTCTGCATGTGGACTGTGCTGAAGGCTTTCCAGCATCTTCTCGGGCCATCTGCACATTGGTCCTGTGAGGTAGAAGGCATTATTCCCTTTCTACACATAAGGGAGCAAGGCTCGGAGAAGTTAAGCAGCTGGTCTGAGGCCTCAAGCCTTTAAGTGGTAAAGACAAGATACAGACCCTCTTATCTGACTCCACAGCTTGTTTTTTCTCGGTTTGGTTGTTATACCTCTGAAATGCCAATTCTTTTAATCTAAAGCAATCTTCTCACCTGGTTCATGTTACTAATTTGTCGAAGTGGTGGTGGAATCAGCAGTCCTGTGGAATGGCCCATATTGTGGATCTGTCTGGTTGGTTCCTCCTGGCGGAACCTGTTTCTCCAGTCCCTGGGTGTTCAGTAGACTGGGAGTTGGGCCAAAGGTTTCTCAGATGCAGATGTAATATCCAGCCACACCACCCTGGCTGATGCTGTGCTCTCAAACTGCGCCATCCCCCAGGGAGGTTGGACCCTGACTGGCTAGTAGGTTTAGGAGGCCATGCCGACTCCTGCATTGCAAGGCTACAATTCCCTGCTTATGACTAGTGAGTAATCTGTGGGGTGATATGCCCAAAGCCTATTCTCTTAACCATAATGTCACAGAACTATCTCAATACCAATGTTCCAAATTAAATGGGGCCATGCTAAGTCTGACTCCCACCAGAACACTGAGAGGGGCTCAGACTTTAGAAAGCTTCAGCCTTCTGTTGCAAAAGAATGAAGAAAAGGCAGGTTGGATATGCCCCATTCCCATATTCCTAGACTAGGATGCTGGAGGCTTTAGAACCTTATCTTTTCAGGTTCATGTGATAATGACAACTAGGCTCCCCAAGCCACAGCCAGGCATCAGGACAGGAGATGCTGGCACAGAGCACTTTACCCCAGGACACACTGCCTCCCTTCCAGGGGCTACCAAGTAGCTGGCGGCCTCTCCTTGCCTGTGTTTACATGGATTCCTTTCTGAGGATGCTAGGCCCCTCCTTGTCCCTTATGCCAGTCACTGTAGGTCTTGAACAAGCCAAGGAACTCTCAGCCTGCACTTCAGTTGTGTCAAATGAGCCTATTATGTGATTGGATTTGGTGGAGTTCTAACATAGACCCCAAAGCACCACGGGATTTGATGACACTCCTCTACACCCTAACTCCTTCCTTCTCTGCCTGGCGTGGTGCACTGCTGTACATGCATGCCTAGGTGTGTTGTGGGGGCTGGAGCCGTGCAGGGACACCCAGGGGCTGCATTGCTGCAGCTGCTCCTCTGGAGGTGCCTGTCATTTCCCCTGCACCATCTAGAGATGAAGTTCATGGGCCCCTCCATCCTAGAAAGAAAGAAGCAACCAGTAATAATTCTAATAATAATAACTGTGGTTTTCCCTAAAGAGAAAGCTCAGAAGTTTGGTTTATGTGAATGCTGGGCCAACCCACTTAGGAGAGGCTCTCAATAGCCCTTTCCTCCACCCCCAAATCTTTCCAGTTTAGTGAAGGACACATGGAAATATTTGAAAAAGAGAAGGCAGGGAAAGTTCTGCAAATGAGAGTTTTAAAGAAAGATTTTAAGGCTAAAGGAAAGTATAGTGCAAACAGCAGAAAACTGGTATAACTACCCTGTGGCCAGGGTAGCAGGGAGAGCCAAGAACATTACCATTGCGTTTAGGGGAACACAAGACTAGCAAAGAAGGCCATGGAGATCCAGAGCTGGGCGGGGGGTGGTGGCCAGCACAAAGAAGCAGTGGGGTTAGGACATGTGGCAGTCTAGAGACTAGGCTAGAGTACAGATGGTGTTGAAGAGGAGAGTAACTTTTTTTTTTTTTGTGGTACTGGGGATTGAACTCAGGGGCATTCTACCTCTGAGCTATACCCCCAGCCCTATTTTTTATTCTTTATTCTGAAACAGGGTCTCACTAAGTTGTGGAGTGCCTCACTAGGGAGCTGAGCTGGCTGCAAACCCAGACCCTCAGGTCTCAGTCTCCCAAATACTAGGATTTCAAGTGTGTGCCACCACACCCGGCTTAGAGTAATTCTTATCTCAATAAATTTTAGAAGTATTATTTCTTTGCAAATGTTTTGTAAAACTTCCAGTCTTACAGGGACCAAACCCTTTCAACATGTATATGTCATTTCCACAGCCCAACTGTGCAAGAGCAGTGGATAGGTTAGCGAAAGGCCAAAGAAAATGCTCAGAGACATCATGGGAGAATTATTATTACTATTACTATTATTATTATTATTATTATTATTATTATTATTATTATTGGTAGTAGTAGTAGTAGCAGCAGTAGTAGTACTGGGGATTGAACCCAGGGGCATTAAACCTCTGATTTACACCTCCAGCCCTTTTTTATTTCTTATTTTGAAACAGGGTCTTGCTAAGTTGCTGTGGCTGGTCTTGAACCTGTGATCCTCCTGTCTCAGCCTTCCAAGTACTGGGAGGGAGACATATGCTTTATTGGAGAAAGCTTACAAGAGATCAGTGACTGCTCCAAGAAGAGTTCAGTGGCAACAGTCTGACAGACAGGACCTCTGTCCCTCACAGTGCTTCGCCAAGCAGCACCTCCTCTTCTTCTTGGTATTTTTGTCCAGTGGCAGCCAGCTGGATGAATGACACATATGGCCTCAGTTCTGTGCCTGTCCCCACTCAGAGAGGGGTTTCACGTGTTAGGCTGCAGAAGCAGTGTTATCATCAGCATCAGCTTGCTCGTGTGATCAGCACCCCAAGGAGCAACTGTCCTGGCACACAGACAGGAAAGTAGCTTTCTCCAGATAACACGGACTCCCCTTAGAGAGAAAGCCAGTGGCCTTCAAGATAATATGTGTGTGGGCTTTCAGGCCCAGGCTTGGGCTTATTGTTTCCTTAACTTGGCTGGGTTTTTGAGAGTAGAAAGGGGGCATTCAGGGGCGTGGTGTTTTACTGAGCCCCTTTTCTTTAGAAATGAAGCAACATACTTATTAAAAAACCCAACTTTTTCCTTTATAAATATTCATGATTTGAGTAATTCTCATCTGCTTTGGTTTATTTATAATAATAGTAACAAATAATGTTCAACAAGCTCCAGCTATGCACTAGGCACACCACAAAACTAAATGCATGATTTTGTTTAATTCCTACAGCAATGCTATGATGGCAGCTTGTCCTTATCCTTATTTTAACAGTGGGGAAATGGAAGCAGAGAGAGGTTAAGTCACCTACCCAGAGTCACACAGCAGGTATTTAATAGGATTTGAATCCAGGTGCTCTGACTGGTCTAGAGACCTAGCTCCATCTGTACCTTATCATGTGTAGTAAAACAAATTCCTGAAGGGTAGCAATTATACATTCTCTCATCTTTATCTCACCTCTCACCCCTTCTCCTCTATGTAGTTAATGCAGAATCATCTTTGGTGAATCCTCATAAGTATTTATTAGAAAAATGTATATCTTACTCTTACTTCCTCTCTTTTCTGTCCCAGGCTCTGGAGAAAGAACTCTGGGCTTCTGATTCGTGCTAAATCTTCAGAATAACATAGAGGAAAAAAAGTCCTTAAATTCTCATTAAGCCCTTAATGAGTTTTATTGTGGGCACAAATGAAGAGACCAGCAGTGGCCATTTTCGATCTTGCAGCTGTCGATCTGTAATTGTCTTTATCATCACGTACAATGTGAAGTCTTTTGAGTCCTTCCCTTTGAAAAAAATCTTCCTGCCAAAACACACACTGGGGAAATGTGCATGAAGAATATGGGATGCCCCTTCTCAGAAAGAAGGACAGTCGCCCTTCCTGGGCTGGTCTGTGCTACACTGACTTCTTTCACTGCAATCTTTCTTTCCATCTCTGGCCTTTCTACAGAGCCTGTTAAGGAGGACATCCATTTAGGCAAAGTGGAGACATCCTCACTTAGAAGGTGATGGGCGCTACAGTACATTGCACAGCCATTAAATGGAGCTGACCTATAGCTGCCACTGAGCAGGATGGACCAGCCTAGTGGAAAGCCAGCAAGGTCTGGAGCTAATGTGTCATGTTTTGGGATACCCATGGTGAGCTTCCCTCCCATAAGATATATGAATCAATAGTGTTGCAACTATGAAACTGAGTGAAATATCTCCACATAACCAGAAAGACTGGCTGGCAGTCCTCTCTTTTTTAAGCAATCCTCAATGTAAGGAGCTCAGAAATGTCTCTATGGATGGGTTTGACCTATGGGTGGTGAGGTCTCTCCTTGTGCTTGGGAAGTTATCATTTTGGCTCATTTGGGCCCTAATTTCCTTTGTTGAGACCTTGGGTGTTTCTTTTTTTATCATTTTTTCTTTTTTCTAGGGAAGTTCTGAACATGGTGATTGATTCAGAATGGTATAAAGGAATAAACCTGAGCACCAGGAAACCTGCATTCTAGTGCCAGCTCTTTCTCTAACTAGTAATAACAGTGACTATTTTTCATCTCTTGCAAGGCATCCCATGATGCACTTTACACGGCCTAAATCGGAGGCAGAAGACTGGGTGATGATGAGCTTGGACTCAGGAGCCAGCTGCCTGCTTTGAATCTGGGTTCCCTCACTTTCTAGCTATGTAATGTAGGCCTGTGCTTCTAGGATATACAAAAGAAATACTAATAGAAAACCTCATGGGATTATTCTGAGGATTAAGTAAAGCACTTAGAAGAATGATGGGCATGACAGATGCTTATTAAACTAATCAACAATAGTAATAATAATAGATACAAAGCCTCACAACTCTATGGAGTAGGCAGCTTTTACACTTGTTTCAAGGATAAAGGAAATGGTGATTCAAAGCCCTCCCTCCCTTTCTCTTTCCCTCCCTTCCTTCCTCCCTTCCTTCCTTCCTTCCTTCCTTCCTTCCTTCCTTCTTTCCTTCCTTCCTTCCTTCCCTCCTCCCTTCCTTCTTCTTCTCTTCTCTTCTCTTCTCTTCTCTTCTCTTCTCTTCTCTTCTCTTCTCTTCTCTTCTCTTCTCTTCCCTTCCCTTCCCTTCCCTTCCCTTCCCTTCCCTTCCCTTCTCTTCTCTCTCTTCTCCTCTCTTCCTTTCTCTTCTTTTGCAGTAGTGGGAATTGAATCCAGGGCCTTGAACATGCTAGATAAGTGCTCTACCACTGAGCTACATCCCCAGCCTCAAGGCAGTTTCTAAGCTGCTAAAAGATGCAGTGTGGATTAGAAACCGTGATCTCCACAACACATCTCTGGGCCTCAGTTTCCTTGGCTGTAAAATAAGGGGACCAGGTGGACTCTGAGCTCTTTTGAATGCTAACATTCTATAAAACCACTGACCCCCTTCCCTGCCCTCTTCATAGCATCTGCAATTATTCTTTTCCCAGTTTTTCCCCTTTTAAGCCTCAATTTCAAATATGCTCAGATCTCCATCAGTCAAAAATTTATCACCATACCTCTCTGTGTGCCAGCCTCACAATTCCTCTGCTATCCTGAAAGGCCAAGTTAAAAGGGTTAAATGGTGTAGAGACCACACCCCTCACCTCCCATCACCTCCCTCCCTCCACAATGCTTTCCAGCCTCTACCGCTCAGCCGGTAGCACTTTCCTGATGGTCAGAAACAGCTTCCTTCAAACATAAAAAATAAATAAATAAAAATGGCTGGGGTGTAACTCAGAGGGACAACATCTCTGGGTTCAATCCTCAGTACAAAAAATAAAGGAAAAGGAAAAGAAAAAGAAAACTCACGTTTGCTTGCCTTTTCATAGTTCTTTTCTGACTTGGTGTTGCTGCAGAGTGAAAGCTGTCAGAAGGTCATGATCCACAGGGATGCTCTGCCAGGTCTCTGTCCTCCAGAACCCCTCTATGTTTCCAGGTCCCTTTCTCACTCTCTTTTCTCTCTCCTTAAAATGCACAAATGGTTTTATATTGTTTATCATATTGTGCCACTTTCCCCCCTCCTTAATTAAACATTATGTTTTGGAGGTCTCCTCATATCAGTCATTGAGAACTACCTCACTCCCTTTGATGACTATGCATGGATACACATACTTAAAATATTCCCCTCTGGATGGACATTAGCTTGTTTTCAATTCTTTGATTGCTAACAGTGCCATAATGAACATGCCAGAACATGGTTCTTGTGCACAGGTATAAATATTTTTCTAGGATAATACCAAGGTGGATTCTCTGAGTTACAGGGTATTACATTTTAATAGATTGATAGTCTTTATTCTAGCGGTCACCTTTTAGCTTGCCTTAACTCAACTCCAGAATTAAAGGATGCTCCTAGACAGAGAGTTTCTGATTCACCATAAGCTAGTGTGGCTAGTGCCCCACCTATGACCACAGTAACTCATTTGTCTGAGCTCCTGATTCTCAGTGATTTGCTCTGATTTTCCCCGGGTCTGTATCTGAGACACTCATTATCTACCTGCTGGGCATCTCCACCAACTACTGCTCTTCTCTCCTCCCAAGTGCACCGACCTGTGTAGACTCCCAGCTCTTGACTGCTGCTCTGATCCTGAATTATAGATTCTGATCCCATCTGTTCTTTTTCCTTACTCCAGAGCACTGGTGTCATAGCTCCCAGTGGAGCCCATATTCCCTAACTCCTGCTGTGAGGTTAATATCCTAAAATGGCCCTTTCTGGCCTCTCTGTCTTGAAGTTCTGTCTAGCCTCAGTCACTCCCTGGCCTGGTGACTGCCCAAGCTTACACACTATTATTGGTTCCCATGTTGTACACAATACTTATTATCTTTCATTTCTACTCATATCTGATTTTTTTCTCCCTGGTGAAAAAAAAACTTTCTTTTTTCTATTTTCTGTTCTTTTTAAAAATATACCTTTATTGGCGCATT
>PVLC010040366.1:0-13651 GCA_004027655.1 Graphiurus murinus
TTCTAAAAGTTCCTCTAACATTTGTTTTATTCTCTTTGTGTCACTGGGGATTGAACCCAGGGCCTCACACATGCTAGAGGATCAGTGCCTTGTCACTGAGCTACAGGGCAGTCCTTACACTTACAGTTCTTAACCATTGCAAACAACATGTGGTAAACTCACCTTAAGATAAGAGAGGGAACATTTTAAAAAGGTCAATTCAGCATATACCTCTATAGTGGAGGACTATATAAGAAACAAATCTTGAAAAATTCTTCTCACATTCAAATTTTATATTATTGGAAGATCCTTAATTATTCAAATGTTGTCAACCTGAATGAATTATAATTCTGTTTTTGCTTATTATCATGGACCAACAACCAATTAATGACAATATGTGTCAGTCATCACTAATTCTGTATGGATTAAATACTAATTCATCCCATCTATTTTTTACTATGAATCTTGCCTTACTGCCTGCCTCCCTGCCTTTCCTCCTTTCCTTCTTTTGTTCTACTGGGGATTGAAACCAGGGCCATTCCACCTCCAAGCTACACCCCCAGCCCTTTAAAGTTTTTTTTTTTTTGGTTTGAAACAGGGCCTTTGTAGGTTACTGGGAGTCTCCCTAAATTGCTGAGACTGGTCTCAAACTTGGAATCCTCTTGTTTTAGCCTCCCAAGTACTAGGATTACAGGTATGCTCTACCACACCCATCTTACATTGCCTTTCAAAGAAAACATTATCCTCACACCAGTGCTCATGATCAAATCCTATTATATATTCTCCAAAGACCCACTTCAAAAGCTTTCCTTGAGTTCCAATCTGGAATTTCCTTTTCTTTTCTGTCAAAAGCATTATCTTTTAACCTCACTTTTGGCACTTAATCACTTCTCCCTTGTCTGTTATGCTTTGTACCATTTTTCTCAATCCTAATATGTAATAAGCATATTGAGGGCAGGATTAGCTCGCAGGTGTTTTTATTCTGTTTTCTTTTTCTACATAATAAAACTAACTGGTACCTAAAGACTTTTCTTTTCACAAAGAAGCTACTAAAATATATTGAATAAATAATATGATGAGAAACCCCAAGTCCCTGCCCTTTGCCTATGCTTGATTAAGTGATAAGTACTTAAATTACTTGTGATCATTGGCTTTAGTGTGGCATATCTGAAATGCATTTCACTATATCAGTATTTATATCAAAAATTTTTAAGAAAAATACACAAACAAATGTTGCTATAGGAAGATATAAAATATATACTCAGAAGAACTAAAGAATTTATTTCATTCCATATTGAAAAAGCTTATAAACATATACAAAACTACAAAAAGTATTTATCAGTACAACTTGAGAGTGATCAAGAATTGCAGAATGGAAATTCATAATGTAATTTTTGAACAGTAAGGGTCTAGAATTTGATAATTCACTCTTTATATTTTTGATAAACTCTCATTTAGTATGTGAACTGACAAATACAGATTTCTGTGCTGATCTCTGAATCAATTTTTATATGGGAAATGCAAAGGCAAAAATAACTTAGTAATTTTCTCTCAATGCAGTGGGAAAAGAATGTTCTTACCACATAGTTGTTACTGTACCTGCCTAGAATACCTAATGAGTGATTTGATGTCAAGAGGGTCATTGAAACAAGCTAATGTGGTCAATTTGAAAATTGAGGCAGTGCCTCATGGAAAAGCATCTTATTTCAATTTTTTCTTTCTTTAAACTTGAATAATTTTATCAACCAGTATAAAGAAGAAAGAGACAGGAAACAGATGCAAGCTAAGAAAACACTAATTGGAAAGACAGGAAGGTTGCTATATAAAACAGGTACTATAGACCGGTGATTAGCACACTTTTTTGGTAAAGGGCCAGATAAATATTTAAGGGTCTCTATGGTAGACACTTACCTCTGCCAGTATAGTATAAAAGCAGCCATAGGTAAAATGTAAATGAATGAACATGCCTATGTTCCAATAAAACTATTTATGGGCACTGAAATTGAATTTTATATAGTGTACATTTGAGTAAAATATTGTTTTTCTTTTGATTTTTTAGCCATTTAAAAATGTAAAAAGCCTTCTTATCTCCTAGGGCCATACTAAAATAAAACACTTCTTAAACTGATTTGGCCTGTAAGCCATTGTTTGTTGATCTTTGCTAGAGATGTTAATCTTTATAACTATAAGTCAGTACAACCTGTCTTTTCATTTGCTTTGGTCCATTATAACTTCATTTTTGTTATTATTAACTTGAGTGTGCATTATTGGCTAATTTAGCTTCTTATCTAAAGAAACTTTATATTTCTTAAATAGACTTGAATACTGGGGATTATATTTGTACAACACCACTATCAAAATGAGATAATAGAGCCGGGCGTGGTGGCACACGCTTGCAATCCCAGTACTTGGGAGGCTGAGACAGGAGGATCTGGGTTCGTGGCCAGCCTCAGGTACTTAGTGGCCCTTTGCAACTTAGTGAGACCCTGTTTCAAAATAAAGAATAAAAAATAGGACTGGGGGTGTAGCTCAGAGGTAGAATGCCCCTGGGTTCAATCTCCAGTATCTTAAAAAAAAAGAGAATAAAGTAGAAACTTAGCATAACCTAAATAGGAGTGATTTTGAAAAATAAAAACATAGGTTATTTGGCAGGGAAAATAAAGATAGTATTTTGTTTTCTGATCTTCCTGGTATTGAAATCATATTTTATAGTTAATATTTTATATCCAGTTAATTTAAAAACTATATGTATTAAATTATATATTAAAATTATTAATGATAAAATTAACATACCACATCACCATAAAACAATTCCAGTGGTGAATTTTAAATATGTGAATATCTGTACATACCACCAGATTTCCGATCACCATGACCATCATGTAAACAATGAGGCACATGGCTTGGCCAGCGACCTCCATGCAGTCCCACATGGTCTCGATCCACTCTCCACACAGCACGCGGAACACGATCAGGAAGGAATGGAAGAAGTCGTTCATGTGCCAACGTGGGAGTTCACAGTCTTCATTGATCTTGCAGACACACTCTTTGTAGCTCTTACCAAAGAGCTGCATGCCCACCACGGCAAAAATGAAGACGATGATGGCCAGCACCAAGGTGAGGTTTCCCAGCGCCCCCACCGAGTTGCCGATGATCTTGATCAGCATGTTCAGTGTGGGCCAGGACTTTGCCAACTTGAAGACTCGGAGCTAGATACAAATACAAAGCTTAACATGAATCATTATGAGAAAAAGTTTCAGTGTTTCCAATCTTGATTTTTGTACCAAATTTAAAGATGAATTTGGTCCAATAATATTGCCACTATTGTCTGGTTAAAATCAATTATTCCTACTTTTCATGTTCAATATTGCTGTTGTTTTGTTGTACTTGCTAGAAATAATTTAAAACACATAGTATGAGGGATGTGTATAATTTTCATAATGGATTGAGAGAGAAGCTGAGAAGCTTCTTATCATGGTTATAGATATTATAACTGATAATTTAACTTTAATTTCATTTTATGATACTTTTATGATTTTTTTATGCTGACATTGGGATAAAACCTAGCATATTAAGGATAAAAATGCTTTGCAAATTTTGTTGATTTTTATATTTTTATAATCAGACAATTGTTTTAGAGATAATGAACATATTACGGTTGAAATCTACATACCATAGAATGTTTTTTTCTTTTTTCTTTTTTTGCAATATTGGGGATTGAGCCCAAGATTGCTCTACCACTGAGCTATATGCCCAGTCTTTTTTATTTTTTATTTTGAAACAAGGTCTTGCTAATTTGCTGGGGGTCTTGCTAAGTTACTAAGGCTGGCCTCAAACCTATGATTCTCCTGCCTCACCTTCCCAGGTACTGGGATTACAGGTGTGTGCCACTACACCAGCTAAACCATAAACTTCTTACTGTGAAATAAATGATTTCCTTACTAGATGAAAAGTTTTTCTATGATAGTAGCATATGATTTAAATTGGAATGTCACAGGTCTCAAATATCTTAAAATTAAAATATTCATGTGTTTTAGCATTTTTTTCTCTTTAGATAAGTGCATTTGTTAATGAATGGACTTCATTTTACTAAATATCAAGATGTAATCTTGTTTAGTGGTTCACGTCCCCAAGTTTTACACGCAGAGCCAAAAACATCCCCTCACTATAGAATATAATGGCAAGTTAGTTTAAACTTACCAGTCTGAATGATCGCAGAACTGATAATCCTTCCACATGTGATAGAAAAAGTTCTACTAAACTTAAAGTAACAATAAGGCTGTCAAAAATGTTCCAGCCTACTTGGAAATACTCGTATGGATCCATGGCAATAAGTTTTAGAACCATTTCAGCTGCAAAAATTCCAGTAAAGACCTAAATGAGAAATACGTATTTTCTGTTATTATTAGAAGGCATAGAAGCAGCACAATGATGATAATAGATATTTGCTTAGCAATTACTGGGTTCCAGAGATGTGCTAGATACTTTACAAATGAATATTATATCATTTAACCCTATAAAAAGCTATTCCTATAGCTCTCATATAGGCATCAAAGGTTTAAGAATTGCCCTGTCAAATTTTATCATCAAGACAGCATTTTAGAAGACAATACCCAAATTCCAGAGATGCAAAGTCTTTGACAATTAACACAGTCACTCTTTGCAAAAATTTATGTGGGGCACAAGTTCTTTGGAAGAAAATAAAAAGGAAGCATAGGTTGATATTGAAATTTTGAGCCAGGATTTTCTCTAGTCTGACTACTCTGAGAGTAATAAAGAACATGTTGACTCACTCTTCTAAGATTTATCAGTAGAAGAGAAAAACATTTAACTGACAGTGGCAGCTAAAGTCAGACATCAAAGTTTTGACACAAATGTATATTGCAAAAAATATTTAGCTTCTGAGATTGGTATCAAAAGACTCACTTAAAGAGGTCATAGTGAAAAACTTGCTTATGAATCATTCAGGTATACTTTGACTCAAGTAATCTGGTCAAAGATGACTCAAAGGGAAAGGTTTATAAATTCATGAAACAATTTGAAAATAATTTAGTGAGGAGTACTTCAACTTGGTTGTGTGGTAATCAATAAGATGCATGGTGAATGCTTTGAGCTCAAAGTGATGCAGTACACTTAGGGAGAAGCTACTGATTTGTATCATCTAGTCCTCCATCAATTGTTAGAATCTAGGAAAAAAGAAGAATGTTTTACTCAGAGAGTTAGATACTTGCTTGAGGTCATATCCTTAGTAAAAGACAGAATCAGGGTTCAAATCCAGGTCGTTGGGATTTGAAAGTCCCTGTCACTTCACAACTATTATGTTAAAAACAATGGATCCATGTTTTTTCTAAAAATATCTGGAGTGTGTACTTACAAAGTCATTGTGATGTAATTATAAAGTGTGTCCAAAGTATAAAAATTTTGAAATGTTGACAGATACTCTGACAGACAAAAACTATAATTAAATACCCAAACAATAACATATGGAAATAGCATTGTTATTCATAGAACTCAACACTACTGCAAAGTTATTTTAAAATTATATATATATAACTAATAAATTATATATACATATATATACACGCATATATATGTATATATATGTACAGAAACTTGACTCTGCACAGTGATTCATAAGGGTAAATTCTAGATATTCATAATTATCCAGCTGCAGATCGATTGACTTGAAAAAAATATAAAAGAAAGGACAATGTTGACAAGCAAAGACAGCAGCTGTGGTCCATATGACACACTGAGACTCACCAAATTTCCCACAGAGAGCACATTTTTGAATTCATCAGTCATTGGGTGGTGCTCCATAGCCATAAATAATGTGTTTAAAACTATGCAAATGGTAATCGTGAGATCCACAAAGGGATCCATTACGACAAAGTAAATAAACTTTTTGAATTTTATCCAATATGGAGAGCAATTCCAGATTAAAAATGTGTGTGCAAATCTGTACCACCAAGGTGGACATTTTTGTCTGGACTCTTCAAGTTCTGGAAGTAAAAACAAAAAACATAAAGTCAGTCATTTTTATATTTTTTTCATTACCAGACACAAACCAGCAGTGTTCTCTAATACTCAAACAAGGCTGGTGATTTAGACTTTGCACTACAGGGATGTTTCTATGAAATCATTAAAAGTCTCTTATCACATGTTGCTGGACTAAGCATAACTCAGTGGAAGGCAATGAAATTAATGACTGAGAGCAGGTGCGTGGCCATGTCTCAGATAAAATACACTCACATATGACAGGGACCAGGAGAGCTGATGTTTCCTTAATGGGCAAATATTTATTTCCTCCAATATATGTACTTATTCCCTGTGTCTTTAATCCCATGGAAATAGTAAAACAATTCTCTTCTATTCAGATAAAGCTTTTGCTTGTATGTAAATGAAAACAATTTAAGGAGGGACTCACAAAATAGATTATTTCACCCCATTAGCTCCTTTGCTTCTCATCATAGATTTACAGGGCACATAAAAACTTTGGGGCCATGATGGACATGTTTAGAGTAAAGTATTAGCTGGTGATAAGGTGAAACCTGGGGCATACTGTGATGGGAGACAGTGGGAACAGAACATTTTTAAAAGTTGTCACCTTTGACGTTCTTTGCTTCTGAGAAGACAGAAATTCACAGAAACTAGAATTCCTAAGATTACAGAATGTGAGAATCACACAGCTCTGGAGTAATCCAGATTTACCATTGTATTTTAAGGGTCATTTCTCCTACTTCCTGTTTTAATTACAAATAACGACTCTTTTTTCAAGCATACAAAAATAATTTCAGCAGCCTCCTTTGGTTATCTTTGTTGTTGTTAAAAGACATTTCATATTCTTTGAGTTCTTCCCAAGAATCTCATGTGCCTATTTCAAGGTGATCAGAATTTTATATTAATTTTATTTAAGAATCTGTATAGTAAAGAACATATTATCTCATACCTTCTACAGTGTTTGTTAGTATGCTTGCTCTGCTCATTGCTCTTTGTCTTAGATGGGGATCGTTCAGCATATCCTCAGAAAGGAAGTAAGAACTAGAACGTCTTTTTTTGTGTATTTGGCTGGTTGTACCCTGAAAAACAACATAAGTAATTAGAATTGTAAGAAGAGAACTCTACTAGGTATAAAATAAAATCTTGTTTAGGTAGCTGTAGTGAATAAATAACAATAGAGACTAGATTGCTAGGTCAAATTATGGCTCTGCTACTGACTGGCAATGTATCATAGGAGAGTTACTTAAGTCTGTTTCATTTTAGGTAAAATGAGAATAATAATAGCATGTGCCTCATGTTCTTCATGTGAAAGCTGAAGGAATTATAACTTAAGTTTAAAAAAGGAACTCTCTGCTTTTATTACAGGAATATTGTCATCTCTCTATTGTTCTGAATGTCCAACTTATTCAGATGTTTGCCAAGGAAAAGTCTCACAGGAAAACAGATAGAAAACTGTTGTAACTGTGCGAGTGTGTGTGTGTGTGTGTGTGTGAGTGTGTGTGTGTGTGTGTGTGTGTGTGTGTGTGTGTGTGTGTGTGTGTGTAAAGGGTCAGGGCCTCAGTAGTCTCTGTAATTATTTGTTGAGGTAGCAACATTAATGAAACTAAGGATAATTTCTTACTGACAAGAAAGACATCTCATGAATGGAGCTGAGTATAATGATAAATGACTCAGTTTGAAATGACACGGAAGACTGATGGGAACTGTGGCAACACGGGGAATGTAAGCTCCATCTGAAAGAGGTGACCACTGTCCATCTCTAGAAATTGTTGCCATGCAAGTATCTGAGTTCAGGCATACCAGATTAATTTGTTTTAAAGTGAAAATGTCTTATTTTTTTAAGCATGGCAGCTAACTGAAAATGCTACACTGATTCAGTGCAGAGCAAAAATACACACATATACACATAAACAACTACACAACTCGACTTGTGTCATTATCTGTCTGCTTTATGTGGCGGCATGTAGTATATATTTTACATACATATTTGTAGTTCATAAAATATATAGTTCTAGAGTTATAAAGTTGTATAGTTGTATAATCATATATGTATATATATAGCAAAACAGGCATGAATATGTGTATGTGTATATATGTATGTGTATATGCACAGACACATACACATATAGCTGCAGGCAACTTTTTACACAGATTACCCTATAATCACATTTTCTGTGTTATAATCTCTAATTTTATGACATTCCAGAGCAGGAAAATTTCTACCCCAGTCAAATGGTAACTTGTTTGATTAAACAAATTCTTTTCCATGTAGACATGTCTCAAGTATAAAGATTACATTATTTGTCATGCCACACTATGAATGAATTACATTTATAAGTCATCTTAGTTTTGTAGTTACAGCTTTAGGATTTATTGTGGTATTGTTTCACTTGTGGTGAAAGTAAACTCTTAAATGAAAATACTTTATCAGTCACAGTGGTACATGGCTGTAATCCCAGTACTTGGGAGGATGAGATGGGAGGATCACAGGTTAGAGGCCAGTGCAACATAACTCAGCAAGACCTCATTTCAAAAGTAAAAAATGAAAGGGCTGGGAGTCTAGGTCAGTGGTAGAGCACCCCTGGGTTCAATACCCCAGTACCATACACACACAAAAACTGAAAACACTTAATTTAAAAATGTGAAATAATCATCAAGTCTGATATAAATTACATTTTACAGATTATACCACATCATTGAAAAATAAAGCATAACAACAGCCTGATTTCATAGAACTTTAAATGCTTGCTTGTTAAGGAAAAACACTTGGAGAGGAAAGCTTAAGCTGTATCATGCAAGCACAGAGGGAGCACATGACCCAGGAGCACATGCATTCATTCAAAATGAAATACGTGTGTGGCCATAGCTCTGATGGAGCTTTATTCTCACTTGAAATACTGCACTGTCTGCAAATACGAATATATCAACATATATCACATGTTGGAAGCCTGCTGGGCTAGGCAAAGCCCTTGCTGACACTGGTAAAGCAGTGTGTCACAGTAAATGGGTTGAAGAGGTATGGTGGAAGCCCCAGGAACCAAAACCAGGCCAAATTAGATGCTTTTTTCTAATCACTCAGTGACTCTTACACTCTTGGAATTTTTTTTGTTTGTTTTAAACTAGTTGCATTGTTTTTGGTTTTATCCTTGTTTGTATCCATGTATGCTTTTTGGATATTTTGTATGCATTTGTAGACTCTAGAAAATAGGTATTTTACAAATTAAAATAGTATTGTTTCATTTATGCAGCAGAATTAAGTATAGCCAGTCTAAATGATTTGCAATATGAGAATCTGATTGCCCATTGGAAAGGCAGTGGAGGACAGTGGTTAAGAGCACAGCTCTGAGACAGGGGCCTCTGTGTAATTTTCAGAGCTATTTATCACCTAGGTGAATGGAGGCAAACTGCTTTTGTCCTCTGTGCCTTGATTTCCCCATTTGATAATAGTGGTAGTAATTTATCATCTCATAGAGTTCTTATGAATCCTATATATGCTTGTTATTGTTATTATCATTAATAATTCAAATAAAAACTCTTGTAATAAAGTGTATGCTAAGTTGTGACCTGAAAAAGACAGCAGTTGGTGGCCAGTAATCCAAATTTATTTTCAGAAATGTGTCTTACACATTTAAGATTAGCATTCTAAATGTATTTTTGCCCTATTATATATTTTTTATAAGTTATTCTGTAAAGGGGTGATTTATAATCTTTATAACATCAAAAGATAAGTACCTTTTTTTTAAAAAAAAAAAATGGGGTATGAGCTACTTCTGAATTAGATGCCCACAACACACAATATGAGGATTACATTAATAGGTAACAGGTGTGTTTCTATAGAAAGTGTTGCAAAATGCAGAGCCATTCACGGGCCAGAGAGCAGGCCCCTCTAGCAGAGACTGACGCAGGAATAGGGCCCAGCCATGCCTGAGCTATGGAAAAAGTCCTTACACTCTCATCAGAAGTTGCCTTATCTATTATCACCTCTGGAAGAAGCTGTCCATTGGGGAGCATGAGGGCTGAGTGTCCATCAACCAGGGAAACCACACCATTGCAGTCCACAGCACTGTGCATCTTCCCGTTCACCGGCAGCACTGGGGGGGACCTACTGGCTTGGCTGATATTACTGCTGCGCCGTTCCCGGGGTCTGTGCGGCACGAATAGTGAGCCCCGTCTGCTCTCATTGTCTCCAAAAATGCTGTGCTCATCATCAGCAAATTCAGTCTCAGATCCTATATCTTTTCCTCGACCCTTGAAACTGAAAAGACTTGTTCTGCTGCTGCGTCTTGCAGAAAACAAGGAGCCGTGAATGCTGAGTGGTGACTGCAGAAAACATAAGAGAAGACATGTGTCTGCTGGAGGTCTGGAGACAGCAGGGCAGTACAGGAAACTGCCCCTGATCCCACAGGCTTGGAGGGCATTAGGCCCCTCAGTGTTGGTTTAAAAGAAAGATGGTCAAAAACAAAGCAATTCATCAAGAATACAAACTCTCCAAAAATAAAGGATAAAATTGTTTGAATAATTTATTCTTCAGAACTAGGTAAATTATTTGTACAGCTCTCTACTGTTATATCTTATAAGGACCTCTCTATTTTTATATACTTATTCATTTTGATATATAGATATAATACTTTAAAGATTTAGTATTGAAGCTGGGCATGGTGGCAAATGCCTGTTATCCAAGTACTTGGGAGGCTGAGAAGGGAGGCTTTCAGATTACTAACAGCCAGCCTCAGTGAGTTAGTAAGATGCTCAGCAACTTATTGAGACCTTCTTTTAAGAGAAAAAATAAAAAGGGCTGAATAATGTAGCTTGAGTAAAGAACACCCCTGGGTTCAATTCCTAGTACCACAAACATACAAAAATTTAGTACTGATACCTGTCATTTAGCTTTTCATGTATCAATCTCTAAGTTCCATAAGAAAGTGAAACTTTCTTATGGTCAGAGATCATGTTATATATTTCTTTTCACTAAATTACTTGCAACTCCATCTCGTGCACTGAGATCCCAGTTAGGGTGTGTTTTAGAAGATCTTTTTATGATAACAGTGAATTTACAAGGTCATGAAACATTAGAACTTGGAAAAGAAGGTGTCCATTACCAAAGAGGGAGGAAAAGTCACACTAATCTGACACATGTCCAGGGTAAATGGTTTCCAGAAACCAAAACTGAATGCAAATTATTTGGAAGTATTAAGTTCGATATACAGTAGTGCTTAATATGTAAAGTCCAAAGTTTCAGGCCTTGTGAACAATGGAAACCAAGGATGACAGCTCTTTGCCTTAAAACTAGCTTGAAATGCCCTCATCTTATTACTTTTTATTGATATCACTTATAGGTTCAAGTTCTGTCTCATCTAGATAGTAGAATCTTTTAAAACAGAGACTACAGCATTTATTTCTGTGTTTATCTGGCAGAGTCTTGCGGACTTCAATGGTAGAGTTGTAAATTTTAGATGAAGATAAAGATGACGAGAATAGTAGTGGTGGGTGAGAAATTGGAGAGCAGACTGAGAGAAGGAGGGACAGCAGAAGAGTGTTTGCAAGATGAGATGTACCTGAGCTGGTGGGTGAAGACTTGGTGCTATCACAGGAGGAAACACAGTATAGAATGACCTCAGTTAAAGAAAACTATGTGCATGAAGTATAAAATGTCTAAAACAGAGACTGCAGCTCAGAATGAGCCCTCCCTTCATCAATGGAGGGTGGTGGTAGAGAAAGGTAGAAGATGAAGCCCAAGCCAGTTTGTGGGATGGATAAGATGTGGGTCCTGTTCTATAGTCAGTGGATATTTGACTGAGGATTTTCCTCCTCCTCCTCCTCCTCCTCCTCCTCCTTCTCCTCTTCCTCCTTGTCCTCCTCCTCTTCCTGCTCCTCCTTTCTTTTTTCCTTGCTTTTTTTTTGTTACCAAGGATGGAACCCAGGGACATTCTACCTCTGAGCTACATCTCCAGCCCTTCAGCCCTTTTTGATTTTTATTTTGAAACAGGGCCTCACTAAGTTATTGTGGGTCTTGCTAAGTTGCTGAGGCTGGTGTCAAACCTGTGGTCCTTCCGTCCCAGCCTCCCAGGTACTGGGATTACAGATGAACATCGCCATGCCTATTTTTTGTTTGTTTGTTTGTTTGTTTTCTTTTTAAGCTGGGCAGAGAGAAAGCTAGAATTTCATTTTAGAAAAAATGATTTAAGAAGTTGTATGATGGAGGGAAGACTTAAGGAATAAAGTAGCAAAAGCTCATTTTGGGGGTTTCTATAGACTGTAGACAAGGAGATCTGAGATCTGAACGCTCCAGTGAAAAGGAGAAGAAAAGGAAAAAGAAATCCACACATGAAGAATTAATAGACTGTTAAACTACAAAGCAGTAGTGATGAGGTTGGCAGTGAAGATGCCAAAAGCATCCACAAAGTTCCAATTTGACACCTGATATTTAAGATTTTTTAACCAAGGAGGCATTAGAATTTATAGACTAAGCAAGGCATGATGGTGCATGCCTGTAACCCTCATATTTGAGAGGCTGAGACAGAAGGATCACAGGTTCAAAGCCAGCTTCAGAACTTGTGAGAATGCCAGCAACTTAGTGAGATCCTGTTTAAAAAAAAAATAGGGCTGGGAGTTGTAGCTCAGAGGTAGAATGCCCTTAGGTTAAATTCCCAGCAAAACATACACACACACACACACACACACACACAAACACAGAGAATTTATATATATATATGATATATATATCATATATATATGAAAATTAACCTACAATGTAAACAGTTTCTTCATTTCTCAGGAATATTTTATTTTATAAAATTTGATTATTGCTTGTGCACACCTGCAATCCCAGCTGCTAGGGAGCCTGAGGAGGGCAGCCTAGGTAGCTTATCAAGGCCCTGTCTATAGATAGAGAGAGAGATAGATAGATAGATAGATAATTGTTAGATGATAAATAGATGATGGTGATAGATAGAGGGATAGATAGATAATTGATAGATGATAGATAAATAGATAGATAGATAGATAGATAGATAGATAGATAGATAGATAGATAGACAGACAAACAGGGCTGGGGATATACCTTAGTGGTAAAGTACCCCTGGGTTCAACCCCAGTGCTGAAAAAAAAGAGCAAATTTTATTATTAGAGATGGTAAGACAATTTCAAAACTATCAGCTCCTTCAAAAAATGAACAATTTAAATCGAAAATTGCATAAGTGTGTCTTCTTTCCATAATGCCCAGCAATAGATTTTTTTTTTTTTTTTTTAGCTAAAACACACCAACAAAGCCACTCACATTTCTCTCCTTATACCACCCTTACCCCAGAACAAACACTGTGCTTTATCACCCCCACTCTGACAATGCCCTCTGGCAGGCTGGGGTACCTGGTTAGGGGTGGACAGTCGCTTCTCATGTGCCCGCCTATGCCCTTCAACACCCAGGTGGAAACTCTTCCTTCTGATGCTCTCCTCTGATTCTGACTTGGATAACTTCTCGTCATCGCCCTTCTCCTCCCCACTGGAGAGTTTCTTTTGGTTCTTTTTCTTTCTTCGGTTTCTTCTTTCTTTAGCACTTTTTGAGCTCAGTCTGGATGTTTCAGAAGAACTCTCTGATAGACCCATAATTCTGCTTCGCCCAAGACTTGTGTACTCAGCTGCTGCCGCTGCTATTGCCTATTGGGCCAAGACATTA
>PVLC010040367.1:0-13901 GCA_004027655.1 Graphiurus murinus
AAAACATGCTCATCTCTACACACACTTAAGAAGAGAGGAAAATCTTGAGCAATCATTTTATATACTCCAAATACTGTTTTTTATTTTTAATGAGAGGAGAAAAGTGAATCAAGTATCAGAAAAAGGAATTGTTCCCCTTTCATTACAATAATTTTCTCTTTTATGAAGATAATTAAATATAGACTAAGAGGCAAGAGTGTGAGTCAGAGAAAGAGAAGGTGGTTTCACAGGCCAGAAGTTAGTGTTTGCTTGCAAGACTCATCTGTTAAAGGCACACTCTCAATAAAGTGCTAATTTGTACTTTATCTTATTATGACTGGTGAGATGACCTAAAAAGAGATCTTAAATGTGAAAACAGACTATTCTGTTAAGATGGAGACTGTAACCTGAAGCCGCTTCATAAATGAAACTTGATTGGAGCAATTGTGCAATTGCATCTAGGTTCTCCCTCCCACACCTTCTATTTTTGTCTATAAAAACATGATCATCCTTTTTATCTTTTCAAGGATGTGATGGTACAGGATGAAAATAGCATTAGGGATACAAATACAGTGCAGTAAGAACTATTAGCCAAATAGTTTAAAATGTATCTGGTAACTTAAAACAATTTAAGAAAAACAGCTGTATAAAAATCGTAAATTGTGTACAGATTTTCACATTTCTCACAAATAAATAAAATAAATAAGAAGGGTAGATCTTGCACCCCAAATCTTGAATAAATACACACACATGTACAAGCGCGCACACACACACACACACACACACACACACACACACACACACACACGAAAAAATAAGCAAGGGAATTCTTTCCAAGTGTTGGCTTCATGAACACAATGTCTCTCCTGTTCCAGTAGCTTTTGCTCGCCAAATAAAACATCACTGTTCCACTAGGAAATGGCTAGCTACACAGAAAGTGCAATGAATCTGCTGCTGATGAATATATGGGCTTCTGCACGCAGTCCCCTGTGTCTAAAATTGTTATAGAGGCCTTTTTGTTGTTTAGGACATTCCCGGGACGGGTTGCTTTGCTCAGTGTTATGTAAATGACAAATGACTACAAAAAAAAAAAAAAACCTCTTGGCATAGGTAAGTAAGGAAATCAGTTGCTTAGTGAAAGGATCCAAGCAGATTCAAGAAATAGCTGAATGCAACTTCTTAATATCGAAGAGAACACGCCTGCATTCTTCAGTGAATTTGGATATTACTTTTTTAAGCAGATCTATTTACAAAGATTGATCTTTAAACAGATGTGTGTGTGTGTCGGGGGGTATAGAATTCAGAAATTTGAGCTAAAAATCTTTTCTTCGATTTTAATTCTTAAGACAACCAGACTTAATTTTATTTTCACCTACAAGTAAATGGTTGAGAATTGTGTGACCAGGTAAATCAACATAGCAGTTCCATTGATAGGTCTTCTTGAAATTGATTCTATGAAGTATTAGTCATGGTGTAAAAATTCATTAGTTTCTTTACTTTTTCTTCCAAAGCTATTCTCTATGTTCCTTTCTCTAGGGATTTCAAACATATTTAATACACTATATCTAATATTTTATTAACAATTGTTAAGTGTTTCAAATATATACAAAATACAGAAAAGGACAGTTAAATGGAGCAACTACCTGTATGAAACAAAAGTTAATAGAAAATGCATATAATATTTTAAATGGTTGGAAAATAAATTAAAACAAAATAAAACTTAAACAGAGTATCCATTGTTTTTTAATACCCTAGTCCCAACTCCAGGAAAGAAGGTAAAATAAAAACACAGACACCTTCCAAGGAGAATGACATTTTACCACACAAAAATGAACCACCACCACAAACCTTAAAATAGTATGAATTGTAAGTAGAGGATGGAAAACTTTCTATTAGGGATTTCTTTTGGCTGGAAAATAGACTCCTATGCTATGTAGGTGAGTAACAGAACTACTTAGCTTGCTGATCTATTTTGCAACCTAAATGCAGAGGCTTATACCAGTTTTCCCCACATCATTTCTTCTCATTAGAATTTCAGGAATTTATTTTTTTTTATGTCCAGATTTTTGCATTTCTTGTTCCAGTGAAGTGAATTTAAATACAAAGCCATCTCAATAAAGGGAGTTCCACAATTTAAGAAGTTGTCAATAGGGAGAAGCCACTGTTATGGTCACAATTTATTAACTGAGATTGAAAAAGTCCTCATCTCCCTTATGTTCCTGATTTTCTTTCCTCTGAAGAGTATATTTGGGCTACACATTTCTAAGTCACCCTCAAGCCACACAAGGAGATGCATCTCCCTTTGTTACTGTTGTGTATGAGTGTTTAAATGTATTATCCATCAATTGCAGTGCACATATATGAATGTATCGCTTTGAATCTCACTGATGTATGGTAACAATGCATTCATAAAAGTATAAAAATAAATGGATATATTATTTAGCTTATCTGTTCCTTATTGCGTCTGAGTATGAATGACTTGAACTTTTTACCAATATCAAATGGTAAAAGAATATTTAAAAATATATAGGATCAGAAGGAGGGAGGGCAAGGGAGTGGGGCAGGAATTGGGGAAGGGTTAAATGAGAAATGTGTGCATGTATGCCTTTATCAGCTTGTACCTAACAAAGATGTATGATTACAATGCACAACATAATAAAATAAAAAATATATATATAGGGTCACCAAAGAAAGGATTTTAGTATGTTTTGGATAAGAGTAGGATATTTGGAATATGCTATTTGTGTGTGTGTGTGTGTGTGTGTGTGTGTGTGTGTGTGTACATAAATCAATATAAGTAAATGCTTATACTCCTCTTTAGTCTTTGAAGCAGGCTAACTATCCAGTGACCCACTTGAAAAAGACAACAATCACTTACTTATTCTCACATTGATCCAATGGACACGCAGGGAATTACAGACAAAGATGCATTTCCTAGTAGAGTTCTACCATCATTTGGCTAGACAAATTAAGCGGCATGAGTTCATTAAGAAAGTTATTCAGTGCAGTGGTCACCACGGAATTCCTCAGCTCCTCATCCCAGCCTCCGCTCCATTCCACAAGTGGTCTCCCTGTCCTTCAACGGCTGATCTCCTTCCAACCCCTCTGCCTCCCAGTTTGTTTTGCCTTGCAGCCGAAAAGTCTCCCAACTTGCTTTCTAATTATCCAAATCCTTCATAATCCCCCTACCAAAATTAGGTCACAGTTTCTCCACAAAACCTTCCCCCGGTTTCTCTGACTGCTATTTACTTCTTTGTTATCTAAATTCCTTTAGGGATGGATAGCTTGCCTCAGCCCGCTTACCACCCAGGGGTTCAGTGTGTGGAATCCTTCTCTCTGTGCAGGGTGTGACTTAGCCTTCTCCCCTCCAGGGACCAAGAAGCCCCAAGCCGGAGTCTCTTCCCATCTTTTTACTTGCTCTGTTTCACGTGCCCTCCACATCCTCTCTGCAGCCCGTCCCTGGCCCTACTTGTCCTTCGCCCGCAGGGCAGAGCTACAATGTGCTTTCAAAATATCTTTGGGCTGACGGGCCTTGAAAAATAGGATCGAGGGGCCTGGAGGTCTGGATAGAAAGTCTGCGACTGCTAAACCGAAACCGAACCAAACCAAACCAGCCATTAAATTGATTAGAACTTTGAATTCGTTGTAAATGTCTATTTTAAAAAATTCTAACTTAATCGAGTCATGGCTTTTTTTTTTTTTTCCCCCAAAGGTTTATATTTTCAGCTCTTCCACTCATTTAATACTCTGACTTTGAGTAGGTAAGTAATTCGGTAATGCAAAAATATATGACTTCTATAGGCATCACAGTAAAAGTATAAATTTAATAGAACTTTATTGAAAACCGACCCTGCATCCGGCACTGGGCTATGTTCTGGAATAGAGAAAAAGAGAAGGTGATAAGTAGACTTTCCTGGAGGCAATAAAGATGAATTGGAGGAGGAATTTTCTCCTGGCTCATTGACTAACCACAAGCTTGTGATAATATCTAGGACCAATAAACTTGCGGTCTCTTTCACACATACATAGAGATTCAGACCTTATGAATCGATGTCAACATCTCTGTATATGTGTTGAAAAGAGACTTGATAGTTGCCACTTCCTTTTATCAGAGTCAAATGTTACCTGTCCTTCCTGCTTCTCATAGGTCTCACCTTCTTTCTCTGTGAAACCCAGCCCAGCACCCTGAATCTTTTGAGTTCCTCCTTTCTTGATAAAGAAGGCAATAATAGAAATAATGCCATGAACATATACAAAATTGCCAATCCCAATCTCAAAGACTTGCGGGGTGAGGGTGAGGGAGAGGAGTACCTGATAGGGAAGGCAACAAGAGTTGTGTGCATGCATTTTTCTAACACTCTGCACCTCAATATGATGTAAAATAACTTAATGTATTAAGTTATTAATGTATATGATGTAATAAACTTAAATGAAAAAAGAAAGAAAGAAAAAGCTATAGAGAAGGAATGATCAGAGCTAGGCGTGGTGGCGCACGCTTGTAATCCCAGCATTTGGGAGGTTGAGATCGGAGGATCCGGGTTCAAGGCCAGCCTCAGTTACCTAGTGAGGCACTTCACAACTTAGTGAGACCTGGTTTCAAAATAAAGAATAAAAAATAGGGCTGGGTCTTACTAAGTTGCAGAGTGCCTCAGATTGCTCCTAGGATGCATAGATGAAAGACCCTCCCACTTCTCAGAAAGTAAACATATGACCCTAGAGGATTATGGTTTTATGACTCTAGAAAGTTTGCTTTGCCAGGCTATGTTAAGAATGTGGGCTATTCGTGTAAAACGAAGAAGTGGTGCTATTTGTGTTCTGACAATGATTGATATGTCATAAATGTCTATGTAACCCTGTTGTGCTCAAGAAATGTATAAATATCCATGCTGAAAAATAAAAAAAAAAAAAATAGGGCTGGGGGTATAGCTCAGAGGTAGAATACCCCTGAGTTCCATCCCTAGTACAGCAAAAAAAAAAAAAAAAAAAAAAAAAAAAAAAAAAAAAAGGAGTGATCGAGTGATCTAATCCCACTGCAATATTAGGGGGGAAGAGGCCAGAGTGAAGAGAGAGAAACAAATCCCCAATTTTGCTTTATAAATTGTCCATCACACTTCATCCTGACATGCCAAACTTGGTAAGAAATTGAGGGAAACCACCAACATTTTTCCATCTTGTGGGTTGGGATTCTAAAAATATTCCCGGAGAATTGATTCTTTTTTTATGCTTTTATTGGTGCATTGTAGTCTGACATCATTAATGTGGTTCTTAGTGACACTGACATACATGCACATAGCACTTGACAGACTTTCCCTGTGCTGCCTCCCGTCTCCCCCCTCCCCCACACAGGATATTGAGATTAGCATAGGGATTCTCACCTATCTCCATCATGTCAATGAAAGTGATTCCTTCTTTGATTCTCCCTCTCCTTCTCCTTTCCCCTGACCACCTCCCTGGCTCCACTGAAGTTTCTCCTCCATTATCTGAAGCCACTCTGGTATCCCTATTACTCCCTAGCTTCCGCACATTCTAGAAAATGTATGACCCTTCACTTTCTGTGATTGGCTAATCAAACTTAGCATAATGTTCTCCAGGTCCATCCATTTTCCAAAAAATAACATAATTTTGTTCTTCTTTATTGCTGAGTAGAATTCCATTGTGGGTGTATCCCATAATTTTGTAGTCCATTTATTTGATGGACACCTGGATTGATTCCATAATTTGGGTGTTGTCAATTATGCTGCTATAAACATAGATATGCATATATTACTATAATATTCTGATTTCAGTCCCTTTGGAAAGATAGCCAGGAATGATATAACTGGATCATATGGTGGATCCATTCCCATTTTTCTGAGAAATCTTCATACTGATCTCCATAATGGCTAAAATAATTTGCAATCCCACCAACAGTGTAGAAGAGTTTCCATTTCCCCACATCCTTGCCAGCATTTATTGTTGTTTGGCTTCTTGATGATTGCCATTCTGATTGGGGTTAGATGGAATCTCAGTGTAGTTTTGATTTCATCTCCTTGATTACTAATGATGTTGAACATATTTTTCATGCATTTGTTGGCCATTTGTATTTCTTCTTTTGTGTTTATTTAATTCAATTTCCCATTTCTTGATTGGGTTATTTGATTTTTAGTGTTAAATCTTTTAAGTACTTTGTATACTCTAGATATTAGTCCTCTGTCAAAGGAATAGGTGACAAAGATCTTCTCCCAAGCCACTATTATCAAGACTTCAGTTTCAAATTATTTTCTTTTTTTTTTTTTTTTCTGGAAGTACAATAGCAATGTATTTCCATCTATTCTTTCACAGTTTCTCTCTTCTACTTTCTGTGAGGAACTAGTTCCAAAATTTACGTTGCTGCTAAAATCCAGGACGAACAATACTGCTCCGTGCTTGCTGAATGGTAGATACCTTGGTATGACCTAGGGCACTGTCTTCTACTTCGACTAACTGTAGTCAACAGGATCAGTGATGCCCCAGTATGTCCTGTGGAGCCCAGAGGAACAAAGAGTTCAGGCAACATCCAGGAAGGTCCAGTCTGCTCTGAAGGAATGAGGCTTACTCTGTTACCAATGCAACTGATTCCAGGACAAATGACTTTAATCTTTATCATGTTTTTGCAAAATGTGCCCATTGTGTTGGATGTTTTCCTTGTACCTACTCGGCTCCTCTCAGTCTCCTCCACCTGCTCTTCGCCCTGCGGTGTGACATTTATACATTTATGGGCTTGGGTTCTTGGCTACTTTGTCCTTTGGCTTTGTTTGTTCTGACCAATAAAAACTCACAAGAGCTGAGAGAGAGAACTGAGATAGGGACTTCGGGTGGTACACGCATCCTCTTTGTCTCTGCCACAGGGCTGAACTTGAGAGTTGCTATCTCCCTTTACCTAGGCCATGCTCCCCTTGCTAGATTCAGGTAACCATGCTCCTACTTCACACTTAATGCCTAGGGTGAGGTTGTTTCCTTGCTATGGCCAGCCCCATAGGGGCTCACTTTCTTTTCTCTCCTTACTTTAACCCTCCCACAGCTTTGTAAATAGTTCTTCACTCAACTCTCCTCAGTTTCCCCTGTCTGTACGCTCCATCTCAGTCCTTCAGGGATCTTCGCAGCCCCTGTTGGCCACACCCTTTGGCTCCTGGGGAAATAATTGCTAACTCACAACCAGCCACCTTTTCACTCTTTACAATTAATTTATTTCAAGTCATTTGAGCTTCATTATCAGACAAGCTAGATAAAACAATGTGCTTCTCACAAGTCACTCCCTCAATCTCATTTAATTAAGGAGAAAAAAAACAGATTTGAGGGTGATTAAAGAAAGAAACTGATGGCTCTACAAACCTCAGTTCTCTTCTTTGACTACCCTGTATCTGCCCATCTTAATTTGAACGCAGTCCTTTGTGATTTCATTTAGGTGCACAGGCATTTAGATGTAGGTCTTTTAAAATATCTCTTTAAATTTTAAATCTCAATTCTTAGTATGTATGCGCAGCATTTCCACACCACAGCCTATGCTATTTCCATGACATTTTTTTTTCTTTCTCCCTTGAGCATTGCATTTCTTATCTAACACTTTGCTTCCCTCCCTGCTAGCTTCTCTCACATGTCTACTTTTCCTGACTTCTCTCTCTTCTTCCATGCTTCTGTCAGAGATATTTGGAATCAAATTCAGCCTATCTCTTTCATTCAGTTAAGACTTTTTGAAAGAGACACATAAAGAAGCCTCCATGCACTGCCCTACTGTAGCACGAGGATTCGACTGTACATTTCCTACACTGAGGAAGGGTTAATAAGTCACTTATTCTAACTTTGTTCTACCAGCAGCCACTTACATTGGATAGCTACCTTTTATTTCTGCACATGTATGGATTGACATTTTAGATTTCTCTTCGTTCTACACACAGTCCTATGCCTTTACTATTGCATGATTATGTGATGGGCTTGGCTTTGATGAGGAGCCTTCCAGAAAAGACAGCGTCTGGCGCATCATCAACTTACTCTGCAGCCTGGATTTGAGCCACAAGATCTTAGGGAAAAAAATGGTTTCATCACTGTAGGAATTATTAGGACCCGGTATAAAAATTTCACTTGTAGGCGCCCATGAATTGCTGTATATGTCAGAGACCATCTCAGGCAGAATTATCTTGGTATCTGTGACTGCCATAATGACTACCCATGATGTATTAGTTCCTCTAGTGATAGAGATAAATCACTTGGGGGGGGGACCCCATTCATTCTTATTTTTAGCAGACAGTTTGGGTTTTATAAATATACTTTGTGTCTCAGAAAGAGCGAAGGAAATAGAGGATGAAGTATTTTATCAAATGCAAATCTATGTTTTCCTTCCTAAGAAACCGGAGGAAATTGAGGGTTATAAAAATACATCACTAAGATTGAGTTAATATTATTTAAACACAACTGCTGTATCGAAAGTACTTTTTATTATCTGCCTATGAGAAAGATACCAAGGGTAAAGCTGTGGTTGTGGATGTTATTGTAAGTGAGACTCCAAGATTTCTGAAACGTGAATTGCTCTTTCAGTAAATTAACATGCCATTTGTCATTATCATCAACATCAAATCGCATTCTGCAGGCACCACACATGGCCAGAGCTCTGTTGGGAGCCTTATCAAACAAGGTCAAGGGAAATGGCACTTCCTTTCAGGAGCACACAGTAGATGCTAATGATGTGGACAAATATCCACCAACTCAACCTACAGGGCTTTACAGAATCTAGCCATTTTCCCCAGAAGTATTGACGTAAGCCAACACCATCAGGGACTTGCTATCCCCACAGGAAGAGTGCTAGGATGGTGGTAAATATTTGTTAGGAAACAAAAAAGTTTCTTATTGGCATACAGAAGTTTCACACTGGCATGCACTGGAATTCTACTATGGATGGCAATTTGGTGGTGTTTATTAAAATTAAATATTTGTACTTTTGTATTCAGTAGTTCCAAGTTTAGAAATGTTTATCTTGTTGATATACTCATGCAGGGGCATTTATTCAATGAGACATGGTTTGTAAAAAAAATAAATAGAAAGTAAAAGAAAAGTTAAGCATAACTTAATGCTCACTCACCACTAAGTTCTTATTGGATAAAGCATGCTATGCCTATACAATGGACTACTAGAGAACTTTAATAGTCAGTTGGGAATGGATGCACCATATGATCCAGCTATATCACACCTGAGTATCTTTCCAAAGGGACTGACATGAGAGAATTACAGTAATATGTTCATATCCATGTTCATAGCAGCACAATTCACAAGAGCCAAATTATGGAACCAACCTAGGTGCCCATCAAAAGATAAATGGATTACAGAATTATGGGATATCCACACAATGGAATTCTACTCAGCAATAAAGAACAAAATTATGTCATTTGCAGGAAAATGGATGAACCTGGAGATCATTATGTTAAGTGAGATTAGCCAGTCACAGAAAGTGAAGGGTCATATGTTTTCTCTAATATGTGGAAGCTAGGGAGTAATTGGGATACCACAGGGGCTTCAAATAATGGAGGAGAAACTTCAGTGGAGATAGGGAGGTGGTCTAGGGGAAAGGGAGAGGGGAGACGGAGGATCATTGAAGGAATTACTTTCATCGACATTATGAATATATGTGAGAATACCAATATCAATCTCAATACCCTGTATGAGGAAGGGGTTGAGGGGGGAAGGAGCCAGGGGAAAGTCCACCAAGTGCTGTGTGCGTGTAAGTCACTATCACTCTGAATTGCATTATGATGTGAGGCTATAATGCACCAATAAAAGTATACAAAAATAGTGAAAGAATAACATAAGCACACATGCAATAAGATCTTCAAGTAAAAATAATCAGGGTGCAGAGTGATATACAGAACACATTGATTCATTTCCTTGCTTATGTTTGGTCTGGAAAAGGTAAAAGTAAGCACATGCATATATTGAGGGTGGGGGCAAAGATGGAAGAGAGACTTCCAATGTATACCTTTTATGTTTTTAAAATGTTTAACTCATATGGAAACATTACATGTTAGGAGAATTTTTAAAGTTTAAAGATTTTAGAAGAGTATTTTTAAGAGATCCAGGGAAAAAAACACCAAGGCTTGTGTGTGCTTATTTGTATGACTTTGAACCTCACTATAATGTATAATTACAATACACCAATAAAAGTATAAAAATAAAATAAGGCACTTCAGGGCTTTACAAAATAAGGATTCTACCTAGGTCAAATCTTTTAAATTGGATGTGTTACTTTTTTAAAAACATATTTTGAGTAAAATCTTCAAAATGCTAGCATCAAATTTCCCCATCACCATTCCCTGAAACCTTCCCTCTCCCCCTTCTTCTTGCAATAACTTATACAGATTACTTCAGAGGAATCCCCTTTTGAGTCTATTTCTGTGGTCAATCTATATGATGTCTATGATTAACAAATTTCTCCAATTTACTATTATCTTGATGAAGCAGCTCATCTTTTGTTTGCTCTGTGGTATTTTTCAATTAATAATCAACCGATAGACATACATGAAACATCTGCTATTTATATACATATACACAAGACACACACACACACATAAAATAAACTTCAAAGAGAGCCTTTCAATTCTATCTAGAATTTCACAGAAATAATCAGTGATGATCAGCCATATCCTTTAGGAACTAGGCTGTGTGTTTTACATTTCTGCATGTAGTACTGTCTTTTTACCCTGTCCTTACCTCTGAGTTTGTTACTCAATGAGCCTTTTCTGTGTCCTAAAGAGAGAAATATAAATCCAGTTGTGGAGGCATGAGTACCACAGAGTTGTTTTATGGTTCAGCTACGTTTTCTATTTTTGCTTCCAATTACTTCATTAATTCTAGTCCTAAATATTTGAAGTAATTTTTGGGAGGGGAAACTGGGCTGGATTGAACTTCTGATGATAGACCAGATCTCTTCCCCACCATTCATAGGGGCTTTTTCTGTCCCCTCTGATATTAAAGAGTTCCTGGGCCATTTTTCTACTCATTGTCTTTCCAGATAATATCAAAATAAAAATTGTGGTCTCTGAACTCATCCTTTGATCAGTTCTATTTTGGTTTCCCATGGTGAAAGGAGATTGTTATTTTGTACTTGTTGTGATTCCTTTTTCTGAGCTGATTACTTATCCATAGCCAAGCATTACTCTGACACCTGTCTACCTCCATTTTGAATACTGATCCTACACAGAATTTCTGTAGGACACTTTAAAATATAAGTGCATTTGGGTCACCAACAGTTTCCCACATTACTAAGCATTAAGGGTACATGTCATAGGGGAAATTATCTACAAAAGGGTAAGAAGTGAAATAGGTGGACAGGAGTGGTACTCCTTTTCCCTGGTGGCATTGGAAAATTCCTTGGCCTAACTTTACATCTCTATGGGACCAGTCATTTTTAATGCATTAATTTAAAAAGACAAATTGAACCAAATACCAGCTGAATGCTGGCTTTCTGGTCAACCTGGACCACAACAGGTGTCTAGTGTCTGTGAAGGCATTGGCTTGTGGCTTCCTGAGTTGCAGCATATGAATTATTGGCCATGCTAGTCTACTTTCTGCCTTCCGTGGGACTGAATATGAGAAGAATCTGATGGAGAACAGGCTTATTAATCACACACAATGCTTTGGAATGATACCCAGCATTTGGGGTTCCCTTCTATAAGGCTAGGAGAGAAGCCTGCTAAATTTTTGGGAAGCCACACAGCTCCAGACCCACAGACGACAGCTGGGGCCTCTGGGAATGATGGGAAATGTTCAACTCTGGTGCAGTCTAGTTAAATTAGCAGGTGTTTGCAATGCCCCTAGCAAAGTCTTAGAGTCCTCCTTATATGTCCTAGTATTTAAGAGGCTATATGTGCTAGGGCAGTACAGAGATCTTTGCCTATTTTTAACTCTCCAAACTCAGTCTGAAACTCTATCCATCCAGATACCAGGAAGCCTTTAATTATGATGGGCTACAGACAACCCCAAAAGAATCGCACTTACTAGTTCGTCCCGGGTCCTTAGCTTTTAGAAAGACCACACAACCCTTTCTCTGTTAGTTCCCACAGTGGATCCAGGTTAATATATTCTCTGGTTAAAAGTTTTTCTTATTGGTTGGTAGTTTCCGAACCACTTACCATTTGGTGAATGAAGAGATGGCTATCTATGAACTCTTTGATGATTGACATGCAGTGGTTTCAGACCAGTGACCGTCAGAAGGCTTGACACTAATCATTACTGTTTGCCCAGATTCCAAGAGCCCAATTATCCTGAGACCAGTGGATTCCCTTGCCATGAGAAATGGTCCTTTTCACTCAGAGTTCAACCTCAATGGAGAGGCCAAGCCTACGGGGAGGTTAGCCGTCCCCAAATGCAGCCAGGTGAATGGATAAAGAGTCTCTCAGTCTCTGGGGCTATTAAACTTGGTTTCTTCACAAGGTCTACACTTCCTAAAATAATAAACAAATATTTTCAGCCTATTTATATTTTTCACCCAAACATGAAGCACACTGCTAGCTAAGAATGTGTAAATACTTTTGAAGACCCTCCTACACTGTAGCCCAGTAAAGAGAAATCTTTGTAGCTCGTTGGGTTTGATGGGGCTCTGGGCTGCAGCGGACCTGGACATTTACCTTGGAAGAACTCTCAGGCGGCGTGTCCACCTGAGTGGCATCCCAGGCCTGAGCCAAGCTCTACCTTGACTCTGAGTTAAGAATGCAGTTGAATCATTAAAATTGCTCCTATTTAAGCATTTTTAACTTATAATAAAGTCAGTTTCATCTAGTTCAATCTACTTTCTCAAAATTATATGTGTTTATACTTCTCTAATTTGCATCCCATGTATATTCTTTGCAAATGAACAAAATTCCTTAAATCCATTTTTCATATTGCAAAAAATTGTACATTATCAAGGAAGTTTAGCCTCGCAGTGGATAGGACTTTGGGGACTTTGACAAACTCTGGGTCTGACTGTCTTAAATGGTCTGTGATTTATTTAACACAGTCAGCCTCAGTTTCTCTTTTGTGAAATAATGGAAAATGACACCTCACTCTGGTGTGAGAAGTTAATGAGGTGACAAGGTGACTTTTAGCGGAATGCCAGACATGCAGAAAGAGCATGATCAATGTTTGATTTTACTTCCTGTATCTTCTTCCTTTTCCTCCTCTTCTCTCTGACTCCTCTCCATCTTTTCCCTGTTATCACTATAGAAACATTGATAATAAGCACAGTGATCGGAAGGAAACACCACCCAGCCAGATACCTTTGTGCAGACACATATGTTGAGACCTGTAACCGTGGTGTGTTCTGTGCCATATTATACTTTTAAAATAAATGCGACAAGTCTCATGTAAGTATACGTTTTGCTTGAAGATCAAGGGTCAGAAAGTGAAGGCCCCTGAAACAAATCCATTCCTCTGGCTGTGTGACAGGGAGGCGGAGGTGGGGAGCACCAAGTGCTGTGTGCATGTATGTCAATACCAACATGATTTAGATTATGATGTGAGATGATAATGCACCAATAAAAGCACATTAAAAAATAAATAAGCTTTGATTAGAATATAGGTGTTGCAGACATAATATCCCCTTAAAATTCAATGCTGAAGCATTAACTTCCAGTGTAACTACATTTGGAAACAGAGCCTTGAAAGAGATAATTCAAGCTGCAGGAGATTATAAGGATGTGGCTAGAAACCAATAAAGTGAACAATTCCTCCTCCTCCTCCTTTTTTTTTTTTTTTTTTTCTTTTCTTTCCTTCTTTTTTTGGCACTAGGGATTGAATCCAGGGGCATCCTACCTCTGATCTACACCTCAGCCCTTTCTTTTTATTTTGAAACAGGGTCTCATTAAGTTGTTGTTGTTCTCCCTAAGTTTCTGAGGCTGGCCTGGAACCAGTGATCCTCCTTTCTCAGCTTCCCGAGTACT
>PVLC010040368.1:0-13884 GCA_004027655.1 Graphiurus murinus
TACCGGGGATTGAACTCAGGGGCATTCTACCTCCGAGCTACGCCCCCAGCCCTATTTTTTATTCTTTATTTTGAAACCGAGTCTCACTAAGTTGCGGAGTGCCTCACTAGGTAGCTGAGGCTGGCCGCGAACCCGGATCCTCCGGTCTCAGCCTCCCGAATGCTGGGATTACAAGCGTGCGCCACCACGCCCGGCTTTGGACATGATTTCTTGATTTCCTTTTTTTTATTTTTGCTAATTTAACATTACATAGACATACACACACACACACACACACACACACACACACACACAATTGTTTTCCCAAGGTCCGTTGATTGTGCTATTAAAGTCTATGGTATTAGATCATGACGTAGTTGAGGGACAGCTCCCACTTCAATTGTTCTCAACATTGTGGATTTCCACACTATGTCTATGTAGTTTTTTGTAATGCAGAATTAAGCAAGGCCAGAGAAATGTTGAATGTACTCAAAACCTAAGGGCCAACTCTCCCTAGGCCATCATTTCTTGTCTCAGAGTTCAGAGAGTCAGAGAAGACTAAATTCATATCTGAACTACCAGGTCATTATAAATATATTTTTAAGGTAAGTGAAAAGAAGGATTTCTACTTGAATTAAACCATGAATTATAACTTTTAAATATTTAGACCTCCAATTTTCCACTTGACCTACTCCTACTCTTCAAGTATTAAGAGTGAGCCTGATTCATGTGATGTTTTTGAAGTTATAAACATTGACTCTAAAACATAAAGAGTATAGGGGCAGGGAGTGTAGCTAAGTGGAAAAGCACTTGCCTATCATGTAAAAGGTCCTGGATTTGATCTCCAGAACTGAAAAAAAGAGTGGAAGGAAGAAAAGAGGGATGAAGGGAGGAAGGAAGGAAAGAAGGGAGGGAATGATGAAGGACATTGTGAAGTATTTTAAAGCTGCTATTCACTCAACTAGTATTCTAAAAACCCAGGAAATAACAGAATACTTGACTCACAGAAGATCTAAAATATGTGTTGAATTATTCAAATAATAGTACTATAGTCTACATAAATTGTTAGAAGTTCATTATTTCATTATATTTTCAAGGCTATGTTTTCTGACAGCAGTCAAATTTATGCTTGCACTTTAAAAGCATAATATGTTTATAGGTTATGTCAAGACAAATAATCCATTCAGAGGGAAAGGTAGTAAAAAAAAATCATCTCTTTAAATTTTCTCATTGTGCTCTTTGTGATATATACATTTTCAGCCACAATTGTAGCACTAAAACTGTAACTACCTTTGAAGTCTAATTCTAATCTATAGACTTAAAAAAATAAATCAATGGTAATTGAAGACATTTCATTCTTTTTTCTAACTAATTATATTTCATGATGACAAGAAAATGAAACAATCACCATTTCTTGGTTTAGATTCCACTACTCCTCATGAAGGCTATTGCTCTGAAGAGTTAAGACTTGCAAGAGGGAAAATACTAAATATTTTATGTGGAATTTCCAGTAGGAAAGTGGGTCTAAAATTTGAGAGGAGTTTATAGACTAGTATGGAAAACATTTGGTTTTATTTTCCTCTGATAGCTAATTTATCTCTTCTTTGACTCCAGGTATACTCATATTGGGGATAGAATAACTTGAATCCTTTACTCTTACTCCTTTTTCCAAATCTCCTTGCTGTGATTAACAATTATGTACTATGAAAGACTTAAATTCTGTTCTTGGTGTTAAGCTAAACCAGTGCTTAATGCTATTATCAAAACTGGTGTTAAAATAAATTTAGAGTCATTTGTTTAAAATGACTTCTTGTGGATCACTTAACTGTTGACAAATATAGTAGGGCTGATATATAGCCCCTGAAGCTTCTTCCTGCACAATTATCTAACGGACCTTGATATCAATCTTCTTATTTGTGTCATTCTGTCAAGCAAAGAGTAGTCAAGGGGTCTGAGAAATTCCCCTGCTCCCAACAACCATAAAAACTCTCTAAAACTGTTATTCAGGTTTGAGGCATCTATGTCCTCTCAAATCATGGGATGAGTTCAACAAAAGGTAACAGATGATAGCTAAAAAGAGTAATGGTGCAGGAAAAAATGGTGCAGAGCTCTGAGAAAAAAGTGCATTTGTCAGGAAGCTTCGTACATTCTGTCTATGCATTGTGTGCCCATTAAGAGAAAGCAATTTGGTCACTCTCTACCTCTCCCTTTTCCTCTTATTAAGTATCGAAACAAGGCTGAGATGCATCATGTGGAATTTTGTGAAAATCATGCTCCATTGCATCTAGAACAGCATTACACAGAAAGCTTCATAAAAATATTAATATCTAGAAGCCACTCTTGATGACTTTGAGTCAGTTCATTTTGAGTGTGGTCCAAGAATTCACATCCTTAATAAATAAACCAGATGATTCTTGTGCATTCAGCTTGAGGGCTGGCTTTTGAAAACCAGGGGTCTAGATGACCCAGTAAATAGCCCCTGGAAAAGTACAGAGATACACTGCTCACACAATTTGGCTTCATTGCCCTTAATAGGAATTCAATACTTTAAGTCTCTGAATTGGTCATTTGCTCAAACTGCTCAAATTGTGAAAAATCTGTAAAGCCCAGCATGTTTGAAAATTGTAACATCAATTGCAGTTTCTATATCTTTAAACTTGAAATCATTTTAGGCATTCACCCTCAAACACCTCTGATTCAGGCTTCATTAGGATTTTTCTCTCATGTCATGGCTGCTGTGGTGAGCTTTATTTCACCATGTCTGAATTAGTTTCTTAAAAGGCTGAGTCTCATTGTGAAATGAGAAAGTATGAATCAGCGCAGACAAAAAAGAAATTCTTTTTCTCTTCTCTGCAGTGTGTAGTAATGTGCTTTCAGTGTGCAGGAGACCCTGATGAATAAATTAAGGGGCAATTTCTAAATTATATATTGACTTTTATATAGTACAAAATGAGGTTATGCAAATGATGGAGGCTATCATAAAAGGACATACATCTTAAATGAAGACAAGAAAAATAAAATTTAAAAAACATAGCACCCAATAGTAAAATATATTAGTGCCTATTTCCTCTGAAACATAAGAATATAAACTGTCATGTGTTATTAGAATAATTTTAAATATTTATTAACAAAGTAAGCTCAAAGTTCTTAAAAGATTTAGTCATGACTCTAGCATAGCCAGCCACCAATCTAACAAATGAATATCTTGAAGACATATAAGTCATCATGTAGTAGGCTTAACCTCAAGAGCCCATTCATTGCCATCTATGATGTTTGTAAAGTTCATGGTGGCTTTCTCATTTAGCGTTTCCTTTAAAACCTTGCAGTTATGTCATTTTTAGGAAAATGAATGGAAGTGGAAATATTATGCTAAGTGAGATGAGCCAGTCACAGAAAGTGAAGGGTCACATATTTTCTCACATATGGGGAAGCCAGAGAGAAATTTGGTACAAGAGAGGTTCCAGATAAAGGAGGATAAATACCAATGAAGCAATGGAGGGAGTTTAGTGGAAAGGAGGAGGGGAGATTTGATGCAGGAAATACTTAAATGATGCTATGTGCATATGTTAAATTATCAAGGCCGATATACGAAATTATCAAGACCAATCTCAGTATGTTAGAGGAAGCAGGGAGTGGGGTGAGAGCCCAGGGAAAAGTCACCAAGCGCTGTGTGCATGTATGTCCCTATCACTCTGAACTTCATTATGATGTGTGATTATAATGCACCAATGAAAGTATATATGTATATATATATATATACGTATATATATATACATATATACTTTCATTGGTGCATACAGTACACAAACATACACACACACACACACACATATACATGAAACCAGACTACTATAGTAATGCATGCATATCTATATTTGTAGCTGCACAATTCATAATTGCCAAACTATGGAACTTGCTGAGATGTCCATCAACAGATGAATGGATTACAAAACTATGGAATACATACACGATGGAGTTCTACTCTGCCATGAAGAGAAATAAAATTATGTCATTTGCAGGGAAATGGATGGTGCTGGAAAATATTATGGTAAGTAAGATTAGTCAGTCACAAGAAATGACTGAAAGATTGGATATTCTCCTTCATATATGGAAGCTAGGGAGAAATTGGTATATAGGAGGGACCCCAGACAAAGGAGGAGAAACCTTAGTGGAGTGAAGGAGGGGACCTAACTGAGGGATATGGGAGGGAGGAGGAAGACTTGAAGAGGGAAACAGCTCAATGAACAGAATGTACATACACAGACTTATCACAGTCAATCACTGTGTTGAGCAGGGGAAGGTGAAAAGGGAAAGGCAGTAGATAGAAACTGAGGGAGGGCTCAATGAATACTGTGTACATGTATGCCTCTATCACCCTTAACTTCATCAAAATGTATAATTACAATGCACCAATAAAAAAGGAAAACAAACTGTAAATAAAGGAACCTTCCAAAGTGCTGAAGTAGCTGATTTTGTAGTTTAGAAAGTCCTTCTAGCCACAGAATCCTGTTCATCTGAGTTAAATTGCTCATTTCATAGACAAGGAAACAAGCACAAAAGTACTGCAACACACTTAAAGGTCTCGTAGTTACTTTAATGCAGAATTAGGACTGAGACATAATCCATTCAAATAGTGGATACTCCATAATAACCATGAATGATAGATAGATGGATGAATAAACAAGACTGTGTAAAGAAGGGCTATTTTACTACAGAAATGGTTCCCAAAACTACTTTCATTCATTGTCATGTACCTCAAAGAGAATACTGATTTCTATGACCTGCACTAACTGTGGAGTGCTGCACTGATAAACATCATGTTATACAAAATTACTAGGAGCCCAATTATAATTCCACCCCATTTCTTCCTCACCTCACCTTAGAGACTTAATATTTGAGAACAGTTACACTACTTAATGTTACCAAAATTATGAAGTAACTGGAAATTAGATGCCTAAAGAATTGTCTTTTATAAAATGGAGTAATACATTATATAATTATAAATGTGAATTAAAATAAACTCTTTGTAATTGGCTTACCTGTATTATTTCAACGTTTAAATCCCAATAGCCTACTTCTACTGATTCTTTAGGAATATAAGAAATTCGATAATAAAGAATTATGAGTTGATGATATTTCCTTAAATCTATACTTAGTGGACATGGCTTTGGTGCTCTTATCTTAAGCAAAAACTGAGTAATAAAAAGAGTAGAGTGAAGAATAATAGCTTACTTTATTCTACCCAAATTTGTAAATGAGATTTGAAGTATAAGGTGCAATTAGGATAAAAGCAGAGTAATTTTAATAACTGTAAGTGTAACTTCTTTGGAGTAAATATTTAATTCCACATTCCTAATAAAGACATAAATGCTTAAAAGAACTCAAACTCTAAATTAACAGCTAATAATTGGTTTTCTATATATAATTAAATTTACTGAACCTAACCTTGGATTTTTTTTATTTATTTATTAATTGGTGCATTGTAATCACACATCTTTGTTAGGTACAAGCTGATAAAGACATATATGCACACATTTCTCGTTTAATCCCTTCCCCAATTCCCTCCCCACTCCCTCTCCTTCTCTCCTTCTCAAATTCAGTTCAGTGATTGACTTTGATATATTTGTGAAATTACATCATGTGCCCTAGGGTGCCCCTCCCACATCCATCACCTTCAGTTCAGTCAACTTCTTAGCTTACTGAGGGTCTCTCATTTTTCCTCTGGAGTCCCTCTTATGCTCCATCTTCTCGCTAGCATCCGCATATTAGGGAGAACATATGCTTTTTTATCCATTGTGACTGACTAATCTCACTTAACATAATGTTTTCCAGTTGCACCCATTTCCCTGCAAATAACATGATTTTGTTCTTCTTTATGGTGAGTAAAATTCCATTGTTTTGTAATCCATTCATCTATCGATGGACATCTTGGCTGCTTCCATAGTGTGGCAATTGTGAATTGTGCAGCTATAAACATAGATACACATGCGTCAGTCTGATAGTTTGGTTTCCATTCTTTTGGGTAGATACCCAGAAGTGGTATTGCTGGATCATATGGCAGGTTCATTCCCATTCATCTGAGGGTCCTTCATATTGTTTTCCAAAGTGGTTATTTTCATAGCATTATTGTACCTTTAAGTTGCTATCAGTTAACTTTCAAGATCAGTAAGTGGTTAATTGTTCCAATGCAGTCAGGCCCACTCATCTAAAATAAAATTGATATAAAAAATAAAAAGTCATGAAAAAGTCATTTATTTAAAATTGCATGTTTTGTATCTGAGTGTGTGTGTACATTGGTCTCTACATTTTAAAAGTCAACAAATCTAGAATTTAGAAATGTATGAAAAAGAAATGAGAGAACAAGTCAATGTTCTGTTTCAGTTCCATTGCACATTGTGCATTGCTTACTCATATAATCTTTTGAAAAAAAAAAAATCACTGTCTAAACATACAGATTTACAGGTAGGAATGATCCCAATGATTCATTACTTCTGAAACTCATCAAGTTACACTGTCAAGAACAGGTTTTTGCCTTTCACCCAACATCTGTAGTAGAAAATTAAAATGGACATAACTCCATTCATTCATACTTTTATTAAACACTTCCTCACTGGACTTGAGCACTTGCCAAATATATGTGTATAGTAAAAATTTGTATTAGTATATATTTGCCACCCATGTAACAATAATATTACTTGGACTTGTTGAAAGCAAAATCAACTATAATTATTGCTTTGTTTAATACTCTAAGACTTACTTCCTTGCTGATAATAAAAGGTATATGTGTTCCTTGCTCTGAGAATGCATAATACAAAGATTATATAAACAAATGTAAATCACTGAAAATTTAGTTTATTCCACTTCTTACCATACATTATTTCACAGTTCTACATACATAATCTTCAAAATGTGGAACCCATGACATCATTAAGCATGAAAAAACTTAGCATTCCTATTTAAAAGTAAATGCTATCACATTTTTATGGCTCATCTTAGGTTATATTTATCATCTAAATTTTTATGCAAGAGTAAATAGTTTTGTTCAAAATTGTGGCAGAGGAATTAAAAGTGTTTCAAAGCAATTCCAAGATTTAGTATGCACTGAAGAAATTTGCTATACAAACAAAAATCACTAAAAAATTACACTGGAATTCACAGGACTGCCATATTCTCTGGTTCCATTTCACCATCAGACAGCAGGATATGTAAGAGCGAAATATACTAGGCATAAATATGTTAAGGCTTGCCAACTGATTTTCTAAATAAAACACAAGCATACCCTTGAAAACTTCTTCCAAGTAAATATCTCCCCAGTAAAAGACTTTTTGTATTTAATATTCAATCTCTCTGTACATTACTATATCTTATCAAAATGTTACTCAGCTAATGTTTATATAAGAATATTCTATGTTTACATTTCTAAACCCAACAAAATATTTACCACAAATGATTATGGTAAAAGCCTTAAGTTGCATTCTAAATGCCATTGATCATAAGACACAATGGCATTTAGACATTTTGCAAATGTCACTGAGTGCCAAAAAAAGGGGTTGTTCTTCCTGAATGTTAGTGACTCTAAGGCCTCATAATTTCATAATCACTGTAAGCATCTCTCAGTCACAGCAAGCTCACCTGGAGCAAAGCCTTTTTACAGTCTTTATTTTTGACTAGTGTTTTATGAGTTCCTAAATTTTCTAGAAAATACTAAAGAAAATTGTGGAGAAGGAAGCAAAGAGAGTTAAGTAAAAAAAAGCAATTAACAAACAATACTAACTGGTGATACAAAAATCATTTATGTAGTATTTTTTATCAAAACCACTATTTGTTAAAGCCTTAAAGTTTACTTAAAAGTAAATTTTAAGTAAAATTTAAGACTGTCGCATGTATTTTATACTATAATGCGGTAATTAAGGGGCTGTAGCTGATTGGCTAGATTTTAAAATTTGTATTAGTGACTGGAAAAAATTAATTTAGAATTTGAGTAACAATTTCAACATTTCAACTAATTTTATTTTAAATCTATAATCCAGTCTTTTAAATTTAAAAAGTATAATAATGTTTTTGATCAATTTTGGTATACAATATATTCATATTTTATTTACTATATTTAAGATAATTTATGTAATATTTTAAGCAATATTTATGGTGATACAATACCTGTTTTATATCTCCATTATGTCAAGTGAACAATTAGTAATTTCATGGGTCAAAATCTCAACACACCAGTTGCTCTACATGATAATTTACTAGCCTTGGCAATAAGGCTAGTCAATTTTCATTGTTTCTCCATTTCCTCATCTGCAAAATAGTTGTGAAAGTAATAGTATTTAGCACATAGTATCCTTTTAGTTGAATATGTAAAGCAATTTATACAATAAAAGTCAGTTATTACTGCAAAGGTCTGACTGTCCAATAAATTCTGTTTTTAATTTCTGTTTTTAACATGACTTTCCTTTTCTGTACAACACAAAAGATTCAATACACAAAAAGATGTCAAGTTTTTAGCTTAAAATCTGGATCAGAATAAACCCTTAATAGACATGAGTTATTGGTTTTGTTATTATTATAGCTAAAATCCACTGTACTCAATTTTTCATTATCGTACAGATTCAAAAGACCTTTCTACAACCATTTATAGTCAGACATAGGCCATGGATGGCTTTTAGGTTGTGGGAAAAAACTATGCCCAGGGTCAGACCCTGACACAGAAATGTCACTGGGAATCTTCATTAAACAATAATCACCTTAACCTACAGGCCAAAATATTTTAAAAAGAATAGACAAGACCACTTAAAAAACAAAAACAAAAACAAAGCAAAACAAAACTGGGATGTAGCCACAATAGTAAACTTTGAAGAACACGGTTATTATTACCTTATTTAGTCGCTCTATTCAGTTCACTATTTAAATATTATTTGCCTCCAAGAACTAGAGCTCAGCACTTGCTCCAAGAAAACTATACACCTCATTTCCCTAAAAGCTTCATTCTGATCCAAGATGTGCATATTTCCTCAAGCTACATTTTCAAAAAGGGCAACAGAGAGAGTCATTATATCTACTCTTGATACAAAGATTAAACTGTGAAGCTCACTTTTTCTATCAATACCTAGTGACAGTCATTTTGCTGAGACAAGATGACAGGTGTAACTTGAAATCTACAGAATTATAACCTAGTTTCAACCCAGTGATATAGCTGCTACAGGCATCAGATGAAAAATTACTGTATGAAATCCTAGCTTCAGATTATGCCATCCTTTTAAAAATAGAGCTTGTAATGTACTTTGAATTGTAAATATTTATGATAACTAATTTTATGGTGAACTTAGTTATTACTTTAATAGCACATCATATTGTAGAGGACTTGTTATAATGGGCATGATATGAGAGAATAGAAATTTATATCCCAAATCTGCTTTTATTTATGTCTGTTGTATTTTACATTATTTTGGATTATATTGGTGCATTATAATTATGCATCATAATGAGATTCAAAATGATATAAACTTACATGCACACAGCACTCAGTGTATTTCCCTCTGAGTCCCACCCACAGCCCATCTCCCGCCCTGTACATGTTAATGAGATTTGTAGTGATACTTTCATATATGGGAAAGGCATTATTTGAACTGTTCCCTTCCTCAATCCTCCTGTTTCCCCTCCCTTCTCCCTTCACCGGTCCCCTTCCTATGTGGAAGATAGAGAAGAAAATAGGAAATTAAAGGGACTTCAGATCAATTAGGAGAGAGAACAAACCTGCCTTTAATTTGCTATCTGACCTTGGCTATGATACACTTTTTTGTGTTTATACATTTTATAGATAGCCTCTCTTCTGTAAAATTAGGGCATTTGTATAGATGAACAATGAGATCTTTTTAACATCAGCATTTTGTGATTTGGTGAAGCTGGACACCAGAGAACAGTCAGCAGGGTCCAAAACTTTAATAGATCATTATTAAATGCAAACTATGCACCAAGCACTATGCTCAAAACTACAAATGCTCCTTGAGAATTCAGCTTATGTGTGCTCTGAGAGGTGTAAGTAGGCATTCCCAGAGCTATGTACCAGGCTTCTAGTATTAAATGACTATATAAAAGTTCATATTAGTTATAAGAATGAATTTTTTAATGATTTAACATGATTGGAAAATTCAATAAATTGCCAGTTCCAAGTAAAGCAGCTAGAAGAGGAGGTTTCAGAAGTGGAGCAACAAATAAAACAGAACTTGGACCTGACCAGAGGAAACATAAAATAAGGAAGCATAGATGCAACAATGAAAGTCTCTTTGGAAACATAGGCTGTTATAAAAAATAAGTGATGTTTTTATGAGCACATGATAAACATTTTCATAAACACCTCATACCTTTTTATAAATATGCTTTTATTGGTTTATTATACTTTTATTGGTTTATTGTAGTCTCACATCATAATGTAGTTCAGAGTAATAGACACATATGTGCACACAGCACTTGGTGAACTTCCCCCTGGCTCCCTCTCCACTCCCTCCCCTTCCCCATACATGATATTGAGATTGGCATTGGTAATTCCACATATATTTAAAATGTCAATGTAAGTGTTTACTTCATTAACATCCCCCCTACACACACACACACTTTCCCTTATATCCCTTCCCTGCTCCACTGAGGTTTCTCTTCTATTAGCTAAAGTTCTTATATACCAATTAATCACTAGATTTTGCATATGAGACAGAACATATGACTCTTCACTTTCTGTGACTCACTAATTTCACTTAAAATAATGTTCCCTAGGTCTAGTAATTTTCCTACAAAAGGCATAATTTTGTTATCCTTTATTGCTGAGTAGAATTCAATTCTGCATGTATCCCATAATTTTGTAATGTGTTTATCTGTTGATACATACCTAGTTTGTTTGTGTAATTTGGCTATTATGAATTGTGCTGCTATAAACATGGATATACATGTATTATTAAAATATTCTGATTTCAGTCCCTTTGGAAAGATATTCAAGAGTGGTATAGCTTGATCATATGGTGGATTCATTCCCAGTTTTCTGAGGAATCTCTACACTGATCTCTATACTGGCTGCATTAATTTGAAATCCCACCAACAGTGTAGAAGAGTTATTATTCCCCACATCGTTGTCAATATTTATTGTTATTTTACTAATTGATGACTATAAGTCTAAAATTGGAGATAGATGGAATCTCAATGTAGTTTTGATTTGCATCTCCCTGATTACTAATGATGTTGAACTTTTTTATATATTTCTTCACTATTCATATTTCCTGTTTTGTGAAGTGTCTATTCAATTGTCCCGTTCTTAATTGGTTTATTTAGCTTTTTAGTGTTAAGTCTTTCTAGTTGTTTGTATAGTCTAGATATTAGTCCTTTATCAGATTAGTAGACAGCAAATATCTTCCATTCTATAGGCTCTCTCTTTAGACTCTTGACAGTTTTCTTTGCTGCACCGAATTTTTTTTTAATTTAATGACATACCATCTATTACTTTTGTTTTAATCCCCTGAGTTTTAGGATCTCTGCCAATCAATGAAGTCTCTCCCAATGTCTATAACTTTTGAAGATTGCCACTATCAGCCTAGTGATCCTTGAACTGTATAGATGCATATAATTCTTATTTCTGAGAAAAAAAAGATTTTAGAAGTTTAAAAATGCTTCAGTCCCTTTGTCATTTACATTGTGATACTCAACATTAAATTCACTACCAAATGTTTTTCTCTATCTATAATACTTATTATAATCTATGAGATATTATAGCATAGAAAAGAAATTCTGTCTCTGCCTTATGAGGCCTGGATTTAAATCCTGGAATATGAACTTAATGAAATCACTTCTGATATTCCTGTCTTATAATATATGCCTAAACTGTCAAACATAAAACCTTCAAGATCAGAGTTTAAAACAAGAAGTAAAGAAAATGGTCAATACTACACTACACAGAATATTTCATTTCTACTCCATTGACTAAGCAGTTAAAGAGCTAAGAAACAAATTAGCTTCCTTTTTTATTTTTAAAAAATATCTATGCTATGAGAGTAATTACCATGATTTAGGTGAAAAATATGCCCACTAACAGGGTTACATATTGCTTCCAGTAAAAAGGGATTATTAAGCCTTTTAGGATCTTCAGAATGTCTTTGCTAATTTCTATTCTCAGAAAAAAAAAATAATTAAATAGGCTTCTTCAATTTATGTCTGTCATAGATGCTTCAAGAATGTGACACCTAATATTTATGAGATTATTAGCTTAGTAGTCAGTGCCTAGATTTTTCATGTAAAAATCTTGTATTCAGTTCACTTGCACTGAATGCCATGAGTAAATTTGGCTTCAAACTATTACTTAAACACAAGAGCATCAGTTTTCACCTTGAGTGGCTGAGCAGGACAAATTTCCTGTCTATCCTACAAGTCAAAGTTATCCCCTATGCTTTGAGACTGCCTCATGATTCATTGTCAATGCAGTGCCCAGACCCAAAAGCCTTAGGCAATGATTTGTGCTTGGTTCAGCAGGCCAACGAAAGCCCTTATGCTTGAGGCTCTTCCTGGGGCAAAGGAACATTCCAAGAGATTTCTACATCTTTTGGAAATTTAGAGCCCAGAGGACAACAGTCATTATAGACTCAGCTTCCTTATCATGAAGACCAGAAATTTGAAGCTACAAGAGTTTAGTATTAACTCAACATGGCTAATTATCAGAAGTCTTGAGTAAAGCTTTAGTTCATATTTCCAATTTCAAAATGTCTTGCAAAATAGCCCCATTCAGAGAGCAAGCTAATTTTCATGGAAATGACTGGGGCATACAAGCATAACTTATAGGCAGAGATAAATAATGAAAGCATCACAAACACCACTTGACTTATACACTCTTCAGTTCCCAAGATTCCTTCTAGAGAATCCAGAAAACAACATAACTTAGTCTTGATAAAACTAGACTCCATTCTGCTTGCAGAATTTTCCCCAACAAATAAACCCTTACAAATATATTTTTAATTGTCCCCATTTTATTCTAACTCTAGTCAAATGTGCTCAATTTGAATTTTTTTATTAACTTTATAGACAACCATAGATTTTTATTTGTAAAGAAACAAATGCACCCTACATTCAATTTAATTGCAAGTTCTTCAAAGCTTATAAAGTATTAAACAAGGACTATACCAATTTTGTATATAAGTAAAAGTGCTCATGTTACTGGGGAAAAAATGAAACTTAAAATGTAAAATTTGAAAATCTATCTTCAGAATTTATCTTCACTGTAATCATGGATATTAGGCATTTGATCATAACACATGATTCCAATCTAAAACAGTTCTTTAAAGTCAGGTATTGTGATGCCTCCTGCATGATTTTTATTGCTAAGAACTACTTTGGCTATCCTGGGCTTTTTGTTTTTCCAGATGAATTTAAGGACTGATTTCTCTATGTCTGTGAGGAGCGTCCTTGGCAATTTCATGGGTATTGCATTGAATTTGTAGATCAGTTTTGGGAGGATGGCCATTTTGATGATATTTATTCTGCCTATCCAAGAGCATGGGAGGTCCTTCCATCGCCTAAGGTCTTCATCAATTTCCTTCTTCATCTTTCTATAATTTTCCTTATAGAGGTCTTTAATCTCCTTGGTTAGGTTTATCCCCAAGTATTTTATTTTTCAGGGTGCTATTGTGAGTGGGATTGCCTTCTGGCTTTCTTTTCCGATTGATTTTTTAAGATTCATTTTGTATCCGGACACCTTACTGAATTTGTTGATCAGTTCTATAAGTTTTTTGGTTGAGTTTGTTGGGTCTTCTAAATATAGTATCATGTCATCTGCAAAAAGGGATAGTTTTAGTTCTTCTTTCCCTATTTTTACCCCTTTGATTTCCTTCTCTTGTCTTATTGCTCTGGCTAGAGTCTCGAGTACTATATTAAACA
>PVLC010040369.1:0-13884 GCA_004027655.1 Graphiurus murinus
CGAACATCTACTGGATTACAGAGTGTGTGCATGGGAAAAGATTAACATTCTATTCTGCTCTGTACGACAAAAATTCACACATTGATCTCAAATTCTCCTTAACTAAAAAATGTCTGAAGGCACCACAGACAATGGTGGATTTTGTTTAGGTTTATAGAGATTCACATTTTATTACAACAAAATGTTATTTTGTTCTCAATAAGAAAGAAAAACTGGGATCTATAATTTTAAAAATAATTTTTAAAAATCTAGAGCTATTTCAGGTTAATTTAATTTTTATATGTTGCTCACTTTATTATTCATTAAATGTTCATTATTTTCTTTAATCATTTATTCAAGATATTGGTTTTTTTGTTTTGTTTTGTTTTGGTACTGGAGATTGAACCCAGGAATGTTCTACCTCTGAGCCACCCCCATCCCTATTTTATATTTTGAAACAGAGTTTTGGTTTAAGTTGTTGAGACTGGCCTACCATCCTCCTGTCTCAGCCTCCCAAGTACTAGGATTACAGCTCATTTTTCTGTCTTAGCCTCCAAAGTACTGAGATTATAGATGTAGGCCACCACTCCTGGCTTATTCTGAGATTTAACATACTTATATTTATGAAGAGTAAAAGATGTGCTCATTTTACTGGCTGAATCATTCCATGAGTCTGGAAAGCATGGCAGATTCAATAGATTGCACATGCCATCCCTAGTAAAAATTATCAAAATGAAATTTAAATAAACATTACAAAAAAGACACTGTGTGAAATGCAAACTCATATGCAATTGTGTCTTTTCCATAGATCTTGAGAATTATATCTAGAATCTCTAGAAAAATGAAAGTCCCTTCTCAGTTACATTACTACATAGGCCAATCAGTCTCTATGAACATCCCTACTTCCATGCCATAATGTATACATTACAAATAATGAAATACCTTTAACAAAGAATTGCATGCATATAAAAGACTTGACAAAATGATCACTGAATGAGTCACATAAAATTTTAAGACTATAGTTTGAAATTACACCAGTGATACATCAGAAGAAAATTATGGTTCACTTGGATCTTGGAGAAAGGAGTCATAGTAGAACTTATTCATTACTAAGAGAATAATATGTCATCAAGGGATTGGGAAGAACCAGGAGTGGTGGCACACAACTGTTATCTCAACAGTTAAGAGCTGAGACAGAAGGATCACAGGTTCAAACCAGCCTCATCAACTTAGTGAGAATCGCAGGAACCTGCTTAGACACCATCCCAAAACTTGGGAACTGAGACGTGAGGATCTCAAGTTCAAGACCAGCCTCAGCAACCTAGTGAGACCCTGTTTCAAAACAAAACATAAAAAGGACTGGGGATGGATCCAGAGGTAGAATGCCCCTAGGTTCAATCTCCAGTAGTATAATAAAAAGCATTTGAAGAAAATGATATGGAGAGGGCATATATACTGGGACTTATCATTTCTATACTGAGCAGGGAGGAGGGTCAGAATACAAGACAAATCAAAACAGTTGCTAACTTCAGTTCACTCAGTAGAGAAAAATACAACACTACATATACAAAGTGATAGAAAAATGCAAGAGAAAAATTAAGAAATGCAAAGAATAGAAGTAGAAATATAAAAGTATAATTAATTTGTAAAGAAAAATTTAAAATAAATGGTAAAAAGAAATATTTTATATAGTGATGACTCACTACAGAGGAAAAGGATAACAAAATTCCAAACTGAATATCAAGAGAAAACACTGGATAAAGAAATTAAATAATATGCTGAAATTTTGAAGTAAAATAACTTTTAAATTAGAATTTTTTACCTACCTAAATTATAATAAATTTATGATTTATAACAAATGCATTCCAAAGCACACACATATTCAAAATCTCTACCAAACAGAAACTTTCTTTGACTAATACTTCTGCAGAGAATACTCTTATAAATGAAGGGGGAAAATGGGATAATTCAATGAAATATGTGTAAATTAATAACTCATAAAAGTTTTTTTGTCATCTGAAAAAAGCAGTGTTGATGCCTTTCATATGAAAAATAAAAAAAGAAAACTGCCAAGCAAATATTCATGAAAATACAAGGCTGAAGTATCCCTGGCAAAGGTTGTATGTGTTTGCGTGTGTGAGTGGGTGTTGATGGTTGGAGAGGTTGGAGAAAAAATGAAAGGAAAAATTAAGTAATGCTGAAGTCCTTGTTTTGTTCTTATCTCACAATGGTTTAATCAGAATACTTAAAGTGTTATTAAATAAGAAAGTTATTGAACAAAATATGTAAAATATATTTAAAGATAGAAATAATAATTATAATATATGACTTTTAAAAGTGCAGAAGAATATTACAGAAATTTAACTAAAGGCAACCTATAGTCATGGCTAGTCCTGGAGCAGCTACAATACTTACATGCAATCTACCTATTTCTGGACTGAAAAATCAGAAGACACCTGGGCATTAATAATTATTAATAGAAAGAGATTAAAGGGTCCCAAAGAACAAAGCAAGTTAAAAGATGCTTAAAATTCTGTGTACAACATCTTTCCAATCTCTGGCTGACTCCTCAGCTTTGCATACACAGAGAAGACTAAAATCAGTCTAAAATTTTTATTTAAGAATTTGAAATGGAATTTGAGCTGCCTTCCACCATAGACAAGCTAGACTTAACAAATTGATTCTATCAAAGATAACTGCCTGCATAGGAAATGTAAAAATTCTTCAAAACAAGAACCAGAGTTTTCCTAACATAAAATTTACAACATTTGATATTCAAATAACTCAATATTCAAATAATAGAAACTTATTTCCCATTATTGAGGAAAAAGTCAACAGCGATCAGCATCAAGTCCAACATAACCCAAAATGTTGGGTCATCAAAAGAATGCTAAGTTGTTATTATAATTATTCTCAATGAAGTAAAGAAAGACATTCTCATATTTTCAAAAAATAGTAAAGAAATAGAAAATCAAATATAACATTTCTAGAGTAGTAGAAGGAGACCAGGGGAGGGAGTTGGGAAGGGGAAATTGAGGAATGAGAAAGGACACAGTTCAAATAAAACTATGGCAATATATGAAATTCTACCAATCTCACAAACATAGAGGATGGGAGTGGTGTGGAATGGGGAAGAAAATTCAACAAGTGTTGTGTGTCTGTATGTTGTATCACTGTGAACATCACTGTGATGTATAATTACAATGCAATAATAAAAGCATTAAAATTATAAAAATAAAATTTCTGAAATAAAGTATTGGATGGGTTTTTAGTATAATGTAAATAACAGAGAAAGTAGATTTGTAATATCCACTTTGAAGAAGAAAGAGAAGAGGTAGAAATAATATCTCTAGTGCTCTCTCTCTTTCTCTATAGACCATAAAAAAGGCTTGACACAGGATTAATCAGTGTCCCAGAAGGAAACAAGAAAGAATAAGAAACAAAAAGTAGCCGGCGTGGTGGCACATGCTTGTAATCCCAGCATTTCAGAGGCTGAGACTGGAGGATCCGGGTTCACGGCCAGCCTCAGCTACCTAGTGAGGCACTCTGCAACTTAGCAAGAACCTGTTTCAAAATAAAGAATAAAAAATAGGGCTAGGGGTATAGCTTGGAGGTAGAATGCCCCTGAGTTCAATCCCCAGCACCGCAAAAAAAAAAAAAAAAAAAAAGAATCTTAAAAAAAAAAAAAATAGTAGTCAGTGTGATGAAAAAAGCTGATGAAAAAACTCAGAGTGTCCTTCCAAAAAACTTGAACGTGGGATAATACATAGAGGCCAGGGTAAGTCTTAAGTTTGTTTTTGTTTTTATTTAATTGATAAACAAAAATTTATATGTTTATTGAGCATAATATGATGTTTTACCATGTGACTACAATGTGGAATAATTAAATAGAGCTAAGCATCATGGATAATTGGGCCATAAGCCAACAAGCTATTAGAAATAAACTTCTTATTTTAGAGACAAAAACCTTACAGAAAGAATTCCAACATTTTACTGGACTTTTTGGTTACTTCAGATCATACATCCAGTATTATCAAGTAACTTCAGTGATGACTAAAGTTAGCATCAGAATAACTGTAGCAATAAGAGTTAAAAGGTGTCCAGATATTATTAAATCAAGCCTTGTACTACATTACCCATTCTTTTCATGTCCCTATAAGAAATTACAGATACTTATGGCAAAATTCTCAAGTGATCAGAAACATTGGGTGAAAACTTCAGAAGTGTTCATTGGCCTCTGGGCTTTTTCTAAACTATTGATGGATCCTTATGGAAAGATGATAGCTCATTTAAAAAATAGTCATGACCTTCCACCTAACAGTCTTATTCTCAAATGGACCCTATTTGACCTAAAATCCCATGAGATGGAGTAACTCAAAAAATTCACTGAAAAGTGAAGAAGCACCATCAGTTAAGAATCCAGTCCAGGTCCTAGATACTTTAGTCTCTTTCATCTGCTTACCTATTAGACAGTGACAGTATTGTCTACTACTGAAACCAAACTAGTGGCTCAAGGGGGCCTCACTCATAAAACTTGTCACCTATAGAAATGCCATAGTACACCGATTAATCAGCTGGCCTCCAAAGTAGACAAGTCTCATTGTATATATATATTCATTCATTATGATGAAGACAAATTACTGATAATACAAAGCATTTGATGAATAATGTTGATACTTCTGGGAGCATGGTTGATACTCAGCATTACATAGACTCAAACCAGCACCATGTCCTAGCTCTAAGAACCAGCCTTTGGGATACCTATGAATGGATTATAAATATGCATCCTTGTAGAACACCTTCGTATGGAAAGGTTTTCAAAACTAACTCAATAATTTAAATGTTATATCACATATGTATATGTCCATAAGTAACAAGCATACCTAAAAGTATATATCTGGACTACTGAATCCAATCAAATCCATGCAGATACTTCTACTATAGCCTGCTAAAACCATGTTCAGTGACTCAATGGTAAAGGAATCACAATAATGAATTGGGTTTCTCAGTAAAAAGCATTCATACAGAAGCCACTTTTAAAATAAAGAGTATATCTTTTTTACATACACACACACACACACACACACACACACACACACACACACACATATATATATATAGGTTATACTCACCTTTGGCTTGCTTGAGCTTCTGTATACCCAGAAGTTACAAAATGGAAAAATTTAAGAAGAAATCTTTTCCTCCTTCCATTTTTACAAAAAGTGGCAATATGTTTTCTATTTTTTGCTGTCTGTTTTGGTTTCATGGATGAATAAACAGCTCCTATTATTCCAGCTTTAACTGCAGCTTATTGATGGACAGTTTTTATGACTTCAGCATTTAGATGAACAATATGTTCACAAAGGGGACAGAGAAAGAGAGACAGAGAGAGAGAGAGACACTTACATAAGCACTATTTCTGGTGGTTCTATGCCTACCCTTCTCTTCCATAGATGTTGCTTAGGATTACAAAATAGTGATCCTAGAGTCCATGTGAAACTCATGACTCTAGACAAAGGACATCTAGCCTGACTGATGTCCAATCAGTCATTCCTTTTCATCCTAGGTCCAAATCAAGGAGGTGGATGGAAGGTAAGAGAGGTCTTGTTATAAACATCCTACAGCAAGACTTTTACAACTGCCCAGAGAAGGGGCTTGTAATGCAAATTTCTCAAAACTAGACATATAACTTTACAGCTCATCAAAAAGAATGGGATTTTATTGATGTCCAATTTCCAGACCTGCATGCAATGAAAGATAATGGAGATGAGATACTTCCGTTTAATGAAAAAGAAACATAGATGGACCAGAAAGTTGACTCACCTTCACTACCACTCCTCCTTTCAGTAGCTAAGTAGAGACATAGCTTGGCAAATCATTGTTAGGTCAGCAGAACAGGCTGATATCAGATGCAGCCTGTATCTGGAAGCACCTACTTTAATAAGGTCAATTTTTCTAATCAGGAAACTTCTATAGTTCACAGACACAAAAATATCCCCTGCCCATCTCCTTTTATTAAACTTATTAATATAGAACACAATGAGGTAGGAGCTACCTGTTCCTGAGACATAGGCCATATTGCATGTATCTGTGAATTTCTAACCTACCTGAGAAATGATGAAATTCAAGAGATTATTTACCTGTTTCTATTAATATGTGTCATATGTTACGTTAGAATCTACATTACCTTCAACAGAGGTTATATTATCTCTCTATTTTAAAGATTTCTCTCAATAAATTCTATTTTTATCTGTCTCATGTAGCTTCAGGGTACATGTGTCATAAGCCCTTAAAAAAAGTGCCCTCATTGGTAAAAAAGTAAAAATAAAAATAAAAATACTAAACATAAAATCACAATAATTTAAAGCATATTCATGATTGACTAGTCATACTGAGGAAGAAATAAGAGAGACCAAAAATTGTAATTGGTAAAATATCTTGCATTTGCTTTCAGATATATTATCTATCCTTCCTACCCTACTTTCTGTCCAAGGCTGACCTATATATATTAACAGGGTTCTTGTGTCCTCTAGTTTCTGATCAGGGTCAGTTAAAAATGTAACTCTCATACAAAACAGAAGAAAGGTATTTTTTGGCTCATTAATTAAAAGCAAAATCAGTAAGAATGTCCTATGGGGTGATGATATAAATATAGGTTGTCTTTGCTACAGACAGAAATAACCTGGTGTCCACCCCACAGAAATGTGCAACATAACAGACAAGTTCACATAGTCTGATTCTGTAATTAATAACAGATAGCAAGGTCAAGCACTGCTCTATGATCCTAGTGGAAGATGTAATTCTTGGGAGGGCTTGTTAAATAATATCCCAATAGAATATTAAAAGAATTTACAATCTTCCTCTTGATTAAATTCTAAGTTTTGGATACTTTTTCTTAAGTTAAAAGGAAAAGTATGAAATAGACAAAGAAAACAGAGTGAGGACAGGTTGTTGATCTCCTTTGCTCCAACTCTGTGGTGTCACCTGGGAGTGACTTTTTCCTTGACAGAATGATTTGATCTCCCAAAGGTGACCTCTACACAAGCCTTTCTCTTGCAACTTCTTCTTCCTCGACCCGACAGGCATGGAGGTGGTGACAGATCAGAATTGCCTTTTCTCCTGTAAGACCTCTGGAGGCTACACCTTTTTAAAGATCCCTTGTTAATAAACTCTCATCTAATAATGCTATTTTGAGTGTGCTATTTTCTACTGGGACCTTAAATGATGCAAAGTCAATCTTTCTAGGAGGACTAGAAATAGTGTATAATAACATGGCAATAATAATGTGCTTGGTATTAGCAGAAGTGGTGTCTAAAATGTTAATTTGTAGCCTAGTAAAGGAAAGATAAGCTAATTAGGTTAAAATTTTATAAATATGATATATGTAATCAGAAATAGAAAAAATAAGTTGAAATTCCAATATTCATTTCTGAGATAAGTTCATGCTGACAAAGAAACTAAGAATTGTACAGAGGAGGAAGGGAACTAAGAAAATGATTGAAATCAGAATAGCATGCTTACTCTTTATAAAGGAAATCAACTTTTTCCCTCCAATAAAGTTTCTTGCAAGACAGGCATGGTGGCGCATATTTGTAATCCGAGCATTTGGGAGGCTGAGACCGGATCCGGGTTCGCAGCCAGCCTCAGCTACCTAGTGAGGCACTCTGCAACTTAGTGAGACCCTGTTTCAAAAAATAAAGAATAAAAAATAGGGCTGGGGGTATAGCTCGGAGGTAGAATGTCCCTGAGTTCAACCCCCAGTACCACAAAAAAAAAAAAAAAAAAAAGTTTCTTGCTTATTTGATTTCCTAGGCAAAAATTGAAGGTCAAATTTGAATTTTATATTTACTATATGCTGTTATCCCTCATTCTCAACCCCTTCCTCTCACAAGAAGTTTGTTGACACCTAAAGAGACCTTGGATGTGCAGTGTAGCTTATTTTTATCCATGCCTAAGTTACTTCTAAGGCTTACAAAACATTATTTTAGATAATTACATAAAATCATAGAATAATGACCTTAGTGACAGTTAATGAGTAAGTGATGGGTCATACATTGTAACTTGTCAAGTACTTAAAATTATTTTATAATAAACACACTAGATGTTTTAATTTTATTTTCCTCTCCCATTATGTGATTTTTACTCTCCAAAACTATAAAAATAAATTTGTATAATTCCAAGTGTTTAGATTTCATTTATTTGAAATAAAGTGTTCTCAAAAACATCTTAACCTAAGTATACCAAAGATTTGTTTTGTTGTTTATTTTATAAATTTTAATTTTTCAAATATATCGATATCTACTTCAATGAAAACACATGTTTTCTTAACTTTGTGGGAAAACTCTGTATCTCCTAATTGTAACTACAAAAAAAATAATGATCGACTAAAGTTTTAGAAAAGATATTGTTCCCTCTCTATTTATGTACTCTAATAGGAATAGTTACACCTTTTTTAACTTGAGAAATCTCTGAAAAAGCTTAGTTTTCTGAGAAATACTTTATTCTGTCAATAGGTAAGACATTTAATGGCATGCCAAAGATACAATTTAAAAATGTTCCCCAAACATAAATATTCATTTTATCTTTATATTGCTCTCCTGCCAAATCCTTATAGTCCAGCCCCATGGGACCTACATGGAACACTCAGCCAACATGGATGGGAAGCTGAGTGAAATTCGTTACCTAGAGACTGGCAGATGATCTCACACAAATGTGGTTTTGTTCTGATTTTACCTCCATCATGGTCAGCCATGCAATCCAGTTTCTCAGCTGCACAATCCTTTATGGGATATAAATCCCCCATTAAGTAATTTTCTCTGTGGCTTAAGAGCATCTGCAAGGCACAGATAATTCCAAAAATATTTTGCAAGTCCCTTGGTGAATACAAAGCTGTCTGATAGCCTAGGATCTAAGGATTACTGTGATTGTTTTTTTTTTTAACTATTAAGTACTTTTGAGATAAATTGTGGTGCATGAGCATTCAAAACTACCCTGTTCCCTTGGAATTGCCAAAAAAAAATGAGACAAACTATATTTATAATGATAAAATATATTAAACTTAGAAATAACTGATTTAATTGATGATCAAACACAGCTTGTCCATGTTTTCTAAGTGTTTCTTTCAGTATGATAAAAGACTTCTGGTACAAATTTCATCCCTTTGATTTTCACATTTATTACTACATGCTCTATCCTAAGTCAAAAGTGCAAGAATTATTTATATTAATTTTCTCACCTAATTGTAACACTTCTCTCACATGCAACTTTCATCCCAAACCCAAACCTCCAAAATGATAAAATGATAGTAGTTTTATTTAAATGCAATATTTCCATAACTTTTGATGAAAAAGAAAATCTTGTAAAAGTTACTTATTTCTGTAATATGGAAAGTTATTCTGGTACTTTTCTGTGGTAAGGAAAGAAGGAAATGGCATCTAGCTTCTCAGGTATTTTAACAGGAATGAAGATGAACAATTCTAGCAACATTCTTCTGCTTTTTCTCATTTCTGTTTCAGGTTAGAACAATAATACAATTTATGTATCCTGTTCTGTTTGTTTGGCTTTTGTGGTCCAGTAAGAGCAAAGTGTCATGTAGTAGATTTATTCATGCTCCTTCAACTACTTAAAAGAGGTCTAGGTTTTCTCTGGGAATATAAATAATAGTTTACTGATCTCAGACTCCATGCACTGTTATAATAATGGGAAGCTTAAAAAAAATAAAGTCCTTTTCTACACAATGTTTATCTTATCTGATTTAGATGAACAGGAAAGACATAGAAAAGGCAAGATTTCCAGTGAGATGCACAAATCAACCACGTGGCCCCTGAGGGATATAACTTAGTATTTACTTCTTTCTTGTACACCTTTCAAGTCCAGTTCTAGTTTTTTTTTCATTTTTCCATTCTATAATAGCTTCAAAGTTTTGCTTCATTTTGATTTATGTTTCACATGCTATTAACACAATCTGTGTGTGTGTGTGTATGTGTGTGTGTGTGTGTGTGTGTGTGCATTGTAATCATACACTTTGATGAAGTTCAGGGTGATAGAGGCGTACATTCACACAGTACTTTTTGAGCCCTCCCTCAATTCCCACCCTGCTTCTTCCTCCCTACCTTCCCTTGATCAACATATTCATTAGCTTTGATAAGCTTGTGTATGTACTTCAAAACCAATCAATGTGTTTCCCTCTTCAAGTCTTCTTTCCCCCTCCCGCCTCTCTCAGTTATGTCCCTTCCTTCACTCCACTAAGGTCTTCTTTGTATGGAGTTCCTCCTGTGTCCCAATTTCTCCCTAGCTTCCATATATGAGAGACATCCAAGCATTCACTTTTTGTGAGTGACTAATCTCACTTAGCATAATATTCTCCTGTTCCATCCATTTTCCTGCAAATGACATAATTTTATTCTTCTTTATGGCTGAGTAGAATTCCACTGTGTATAGACCTCATAATTTTGTAAACCATTTATCTGCTGATGGACATCTTGACTGGTTCAATAGTTTGACAATTATGAATTGTGCAGCTATAAACATAGATATGCATGCATTACTATGGTAGTTTGGTTTTAATTCTTTTTTTTTTTCTTTTTGTGGTATTGGGGATGGAACCTGGGGGCATTCTATCTCCGAGTTACAGCCCCAGCCCTACTTTTTTATTCTTTATTTTGAAACAGGGTCTCACTAAATTGTGGAGGGCCTCACTAAGCTGCTGAGGCTGGCTGTGAACCCAGGTCCTCCAGCCTCAGCCTCCCAAATCCTGGGATTACAAGTATGTGCCACCATGCTCAGCTTGGTTTTAATTATTTCGGGGGTGTTATAATTGGGTCATATGATAGGTTTATTCCCATTATTCTGAGAATCTTCCACACTATTTTCCAAAGTGGCTACACTAATTTGCAATCTCACCAACAGTGTATCAGAGTTCCTACTTCTCCACATCCTCAATGGAATTTATTATTGTTTGTGTTTTTTAAATTATTGCAATTCTAATTAGGGTTAGGTGAAATCTCAAGGTAGTTCATATATGCATCTCTCTGATTGCTAATGATGATGAACATTTTCCATATATATTGGACATTTGTATTTCTTTTTTTGTGAAGCATTTATTTAGTTCACTTGCCCTTTTTTATTAGGTTATTTAAGGATGGATTTTTCTATATCTGTGAAGAATGACCTTGGCATTTTAATGAGGATTGCATTGAATCTGTGGATCACTTTTGGAAGCATGACCATTTTGATGATTTTTATTCTATCTATTCAAGAGCAAGGGCGATCCACCTTCTAGGATCTGTTTTAGTTGCTTTATTTAGTTTTTCATAATTTTCATTGTAAACATCATTTACCTCCTTGGTAAGCATTTTAAGTTTTTAAGATTATTCTGAGTGGAAAATTTTTCCAGTTTTCTTTTTCAGTGGATTTATGGTTGGCATATAGAAAAGCTTCTGATTTTTTAGATGATTGATTTTGTATTCAGATACTTTGTTGAATTTGTTTATCAATTCTAAAAGTCTTTTGATTGAGTTTATTGGCTCTTCTAAGTAAAAGATCATGTCATCTGCAAATAGAGATATTTTCAGGGTTTTTTTCTATGTGTATTCCTTTGATTTCCTTCTCTTGTCTTATTGTTCTAGCTAAAATCTGGAGTAGCATATAGAAAAGAATGGTGATGGTGGGCATCCTTGTCTTGTTCTTAGTTTTACAGGGAATTCTCATAGCTTTTACCCATTCAATATAATGCTGGTTGTGGGTTTATTGTATATTGTCTTTATGATGTTGCAGTAAGTTCCTTCTATTCTGATTCTCTGCAGCGTTTTTAGCATGAATGGGTGTGGATTTTGTCAAATGCTCTAAAAGCATCTATTGTAATAATCATGTGATTTTCGTCCTTAGTTCTGCTTAGGTGGTGAATTACATGGATTGTTTTTCATATGTTGAACCAGCTTTGCATTCCTGAGATGAACCTGACTTAGTCATGGTGTATAATTTTCTTGACGTGGTTTTGAATGGGCATTTCTACTATTTTGTTTAGAAGTTTTATGTCTAAGTTCATCAACAATATGGGCCTGAAGTTTTCTTGAGCTGTCTTTATTCAGTTTTTTTGGTATTCATGTGATGCTGGCTTCATAGAATGTGTTTGGGAGAGTCCCATATTTTTCTATTTCTTGGAATAGATTGAGAAGTATTGGGATTAGATCTTCTATGAAGGTTTTATCAAATTTGGCTGGGAAACTATTTGGACTAGGGCTTTACTTTGATAGTAGGTTCTTTATTGCTGTTTCAATCTCTTTGATTGTTATTGCTCAGTTTAAATTTTCTCTATCTTCTTGATTCAACCATAATGAACTTAACTTTTTGGTCTATCCCGAAAACTTATACATAGACTCCCTAATTCCAGTGTGATAGTACTTGAAGTTGGGGTCTTTGGGAAGTTATTATTTCATGAGAGTGGATCCCTCATGACTAAAGATTAGTACCCTTATAAGAAGAGATCACAGAGCTACCTAGCCCTTTCTCTGCTATGTGATGATTGAACAAGAGTTTCAGATTTCCTTTAACCAGGAAAGAGCCTTACCAGAACCTAATCACACTGGAACTCTGATCTCAGACTTACAGGTTCCAGACTATGAGATAAAATTCTGTTGTTTATGAATTGCCCAGTTTCTGGTACTATGTTATAGTGATCCAAACTGAATAACATGTGGGTCAACTTAGATGGATCTGTAAGTTCCTTCTTCCTAAGGACTTTAGCTACAGTTCTGTCAACTAGTTCTATCTCTGAAACAAATAATGTCCACTTGTTTATAAGACCTTCAATCCTTGTGTAGATTGAGAGGTACCCCTCTAGGCAGCCCTTATCTTTTGCTGTAAGGGTCACAGCATGTTGTTAGTAATTGTTATACATCTTTATGGTACTTAAACTGTAACTACACACTAATAAAAGGGGTAAATAGAGCACTTAAAAGACTGTTTGACTCAGGGTCAGAATTGTAATTAATAATCAGAGAGCTAAAACTTTATCATGCTACTCCTCTTATCTCAGAGGTAAAGGTATATGAGGGCTGGGCCACAAGTGCCATCCTCTTCTGGGTTCAGATTAAACTGGAGCCATTGTATCTGTAGTGCCACCCAGTTGTCACTCTGCCATTCCCTAAATAAATAGTTTGAATTGACATATATGAATACTCATGTTCATAGCAGCACAATTCACAATAGCCAAATTATGGAACCAACCTAGGTGTCCATCAACAGATGAATGAATTACAAAATTATGGGATATACACAGAATGGAATTCTACTCAGCAATAAAGAAGAACAAAATTATGTTATTTGCATGAAAATGGATGGATCTGGAGAACCTTATGTTAAGTGATATTAGTCAATCACAGAAAGTGAAGGGTCATATGTTTTCTCTAATTAGCTAGGGAGTAATTAGGATATAAGAGGGACTTTAGATAATGGAAGAGAAACTCCAGTGGAGTGAGGGTGGTGGTCTGGGGGGGGGTGGGGGAATAAGAGGGAGAATTAATGAAAGAAACACTTCCATTGATGTGTACATATGTGAGAATATTAATGCCTATCTCAATTTCATGTATGGGAAGGGAGCTGGGGGAACGCCCACCAAGCGCCATAGACATGTGTATCATTCTTACTAAGAACTACATTATGATGTGAGGCTACAATGCACCAATAAAAGTATTTTAAAAAATCTGATTACTTGCCCAGAGATAGAAAAGCCTCAAAGAAAAATTGATTTTGACAGAAAATGAGATAGAAACTGAATCAACATCAGTGCTCTTGCATATGGAATAGAATGGAACATTTATTGGAATATAATGTGGACAACATAGGAACAATTATTACTGAGTAGAATATGGCCAGATAGGCAAGGTATTAAACTCAGGAAGAAAA
>PVLC010040370.1:0-13888 GCA_004027655.1 Graphiurus murinus
AAAGTAACAAGAAACCTATCAAACTCCTCTTCCCAAGTCCTGCAAAGAAATGCAAAAGCAGCAAAGCACCTGAAGGCAAAGCAATGAACAGAAAGAGAAGCAAAGAAAAGAGCCATGACCCCAATACTCCCTGAGATTACCCCAGTTAGCATCCACAAATAAGAACTTACGGTTTTAAGACAATGTATTTTTGCACACTGGGCAGAGGGAAGAGGACACCTGGGGCAAACTACTCTGTCACAGGCAGGTTCACATGAAGCTAGTAAAGGAGGCAGAGACCACCCACCTAGACTACTTGACTAGCATACACACCTCCCCAAAGTCCTTTTGCCCCAGCAGGTTCCCAAATCAAGTCTCTAAAGCACCCTTTCCCTAAGGAAAGGGTAGATTTCCCTATTATCACCCCACCCAACCAGTCTTCTTTCACCCATCATTATCAAGCCTCCATTTTTGTCCTTGGTTGGAACTGCCTTATTTTTTTGCCCAGGTCCTCAACCCCTAGCTCTGGAATAAACGTACAGAAAGAATCCTTAACCCTTCACCCAATTCCAGCATCCCTATTTGGTTTTGCTTGGATTCTTCCCCTTCCCCATAGTCATGACACCTTCAAATATAAACCCAGCAAGAAGACATCAAAAACTTTCACAGATGGGGATAGGGAAAGGAGTCTCAGGTGCTGTGATGGCCAGGGTTGGCAGGATGCAGGAAGGATGCTCCATGGTGAAATTCAACAGGCAAAGTACCAGGACTCTGGCCAGAATGCCCCATACCTGCTTCAAATTTTTCTGCCCCCTTCCTCCAACCACAGGGCAGTACCAGATAGTGACATCACCCTCACCCCTCTATGGCTCCTTTCCAGGGCCCAGCCCCAGCACTCACTCAAGACCACTCCCTAAAGGATACACTAGCCTCGTAAACACCACAGCAGCCCATTCCCCACTTCTTGAGAAAAGCCAAACCCCAGAACCACCCTGCTGGAGCACAGGTTGTTTTAGAACTGGAGAAAAATCAGGAAAAATGGTCAATCACAGGCAGAGGAAAATGGGCATCATTTACTGCATTTTGGTGTGGTCAAATTGAAGACTGAAGAAGCCCAACCACTTGGTCTGGACTCTCCAGTCCTAAAGATGACAGGCTAGTCAGACGACAATGAGATAAATCCCCCTGGCAGCAGGGAAATCATTCTAATTCCCACATTCAAACCCCTTTCCATGTCCCCTGGGTTCTTAGGCTGCCTTCCCCTTAGCTGTCATGTCTTCCTGGATGTCAAACTGGCTCCTCTCACACTGAGTGCAATCAAGACAATGACAACCAGGTTTCCAAACTGCAAATCGCCCCAAGTTTTATTTGTAGTCCATACAAAAGGGGGAAAAATTAAGGTTTTCTAACACCACCTATTTGGGAAGATGGGGAATTGGGCCTATGCCACTCACCATCAGCTAGAACATCAGTGGTGAGCAGGGATTTGAACACATACCAACTGACTGTCCCAATAGGATCTCAGCCTCAACACAGTCTACAGAGGAACAGTCAGCGCCCCCTGAACTGCTGGCACAGCTTGGCGCATAGGAAATGGTTGTGCTAACCTTTTCCAGGCCTCCCTCACATCTAAAAAGAAAAAGGTGCCGCCGACCTCAGTTGCAGGTTGCTCTCCCATCCAGACGACCTTAAATATCGCGCACAAAAAATAAAAGGGAGCCAGGAAAAATAAAAACAAAAGAAACTCCCATTCGGGGGAGAAGGGAGTCAGGGTGGAGGGAAAACCGCAGATCTAGAGCCAGTAGCAAGATGTGCTGCTGAGGCGAAGGAACAAAGTAGGTTACTGCCAAACACTCAAAAGGATCATCTCCTGGGGAAGGCCCACATGGTAGAGGGAGGGGATGAAAAACCGCATGGGAGAGGTATGGGCCAGAGTGATAACCTGGGTCTGCACCCTACCTACCTCTCCTCTCCCTCCCTCCCTGTGGTGCCCCATCCCCAGGATGGCCCTACATGCGGCGCTGGTAGCCAGAGTGCATCTGAGCTGCCCGCAGGTAATCATTATAGGAGCCCGAATAGCGTGCGTAATCGGAATGGGCATCGGGCAGGCGACGGTAATCCAGCGAGGACTTTGTCGGCGAGCGGCGGAACGAAAGCTGCGACTCTGATAAACGGCGGTAATCAGAGAGCTCGGCTAAACGCCGGTCGGAACCATACCTAGTCGAGAGAAGAAGACAGTTGGTGAATGAGACAATTGAGGGGAGGGCTCCAGGTGGGCATGGGGGAGATGCCAATGGGGACAGGGAGGGTGTGATCAGATTGGTCTCCAACGGTTTGACTTCCTTTTGTCAGAAGGCTCATCCCCCTATCCAGGCCAAGATATCAAGCCTGGGTTCAACTCAGTGGGAAACCAAGCCTTCCACTGAAGCCCTCCTTTCCAAACTGGCCAAGGTGAATTTTGGTCTATAGCCCCAAACCACAAGCTATCCCCACCCTTGGGCCCTGCACAGAAAGCCCTTGATTGTTTTACCAACAGAACGGCGGACAAAAGCAAGGTCCCCAACTTCCCAGAGAGTGGACGCACCTCATAAACTTGCCTTCAGACAATGAGTGCCAAAGGGACTACTCTTTCACACCCACTCCCACCAAAGCCAGGACAACCATATAACGGGCTTAAGGATCCTCGAGACAGTGGGAAAGGCTATGGGCCACAATCCTGCAGGCAGTGGCTCCAATGGCACTTGGCTAACCTAGACTGGTGACACTTTTCCCAGCCTAACTCCACCTGAACCCGGGTGACCAGAAAAGTTCACAGACACCAACCCCCATGGCCTGTGCACATCCCACGGGAATAAAGGAGAGAAGACCGAGGGAGGGGCCAATGGCTCCAGTTTCCCTCCCATGCCAACCTCAGCCCCTTGCCCTAAGCCCCAGCTGGGGGCAGAGGCAGGGGGGGCATACAGTACCTTTTCGACATGGCGACAGCCTTTTTGTAGGGATCGTCGTAGCTGGCCCGGGGTGGGGAGAGGCGGGTACGCTCATAGGGCGGCGGGGTGCTGTTGGCGTTGGCAACGGCCCCCTGGGACATGGACAGGTAGGCTGCAGACGGCTGACCTGCCCCATCGTAGGCATTGCCCGGCTGGCCACGGTAGGAGGCAGCAGCCTGAGGATGCTGCTGGGCAGCATAGGAAGCAGCCAATGAGGCTGATGACTGAGTGCGGTAAGGAGCTGCCAGGGTGGCAGAAGGCTGGGCCCCATAGGCAGCTGCGGCCCCATAGGAGCCAGTGGCCGCAGCAGCCGACTGAGCCCCGTAAGAGCCCGATAGGCCCATCGATGCTTGGGCCCCATAACTATTCAGCTGGGTCTGGACAACTGGCTGGGCCCCATAGGAGCCAGCCATTGGAGTAGTGGCTTGTGCAGCATAGGCAGCTGGCTGGCTGGCATAGGCAGCAGCTGCGGCTGGCTGTGCCACATAAGCTGCAGGCTGCGAAGAGTAGGAAGCAGCCTGTTGTGCAGCATATGGGGCAGACTGGGCATTGTAAGAAGCCGAGGGCTGGGCATTGTAAGAAGCTGCCTGGGCTCCATAAGCTAGTGAGGAGGCTGCAGACTGGGCCCCATAGGAGGCTGCCTGAGCCCCATAGGAGCCTAGGGAGGAAGCTGCTCCCTGAGTGTTGTAGGAGGAAGCAGCTGCACGAACCCCATAGGAAGAGGCAGCCTGGGCGCCATAAGAGGATGGCTGGTTACCATAGGAGGCAAGGGAGGAGCCCTGAGCCCCATAGGAGTTGAGCGAAGAAGCCGCAGCTGCCTGACCCCCATAGGAGGAGAGGGCCGATGCTGAGGGCTGAGCTCCACCATATGGGCCGAGCGAGGAAGCTGCGGCAGACTGGGAGCTAGGGCTAGCCAGCTGGCCCCTGTAGGGGGCCCCAAGGGAAACAGAGGGCTGAGCGCGGTAAGAGGCTGCCTGGGCTGTCATGGGCTGAGTCCGATAGCCGACACCCAAAGAGGCCGAAGGCTGGGCCCTGTAGGCAGCGCCCAGTGACACTGAGGGCTGGGCCCGATAGGTGGCTGGCTGGGCGGTCAGAGGAGCCACATAAGAGGCTCGAGGAGGTGAACGGCGCAGGGGGCTGCGGTCGCGACCAAAGAAGGGTGGTGTGGGCTGACGGGCTTGCCCATCAAAGCCACCAGTGCTGTTGCCAAAAGCCTGTTGGTAGTCGAAGGTGGCAGAAAAGCCACCAGTTCCAGGGAATGCCGTATCCCCAGCCCCTGGTTTCTTGGTCTTGTCCCCAGACTGGATAGCCAGGCCAGGCCCCTTCTTCTGACCCTTGGTTGAGAGTTCCACGTTGATGCGCTTGCCCTTCACTTCTTTGCCGTTGAGCTGCGCGATGGCGGCTTTGGCATCTGCTTCCTTCTCCATGTGAACAAACGCGTAGTCTGATAAAGCAGCAGACAGAGGGTTAGCAATTAGGGGGGCAGGGCATGCTACCTGATCGGTCCCAAATTGGACACAACAGCACCCAGCTGTTGTCAACTACCTCCAAGGCCTCCAAACCCTCCTCTCCAGGAGTTATGTCCTAAAACGTGGCTCCCATGTAACAAAGCTTCTGACTGTCCCAAGAAGTCACCTTGACATATGTCCTTCTCCCTAATCTTTTTCACCCTGCCATCTCACCCAAATCCCTGATCCAAGAAGAAAGAGCAAAGATGAGCTGCAACACAGGATAACATCTCTTCACACCTCCTGTAAATATAAACCAGCAAACACAGAGCGTTCCTGGAACTCTCAATTATTCCGTGTTCTCAAACCAAGCTCACCAAACACTCCTCACCTTTGAGGCTTAGCCCTCAAAACGCTAGAAATGACCTCTAATATTTTAACACAAGTCTCCTCTCAACCTAGGTTGAATTAAGGCAAAAGAGTTAGACTGCAAAGAACAAGCAGCTCACAAAATTCCTCCAATATGGTCTCCCCCTTTTCACATTACTTCCCGGTTTTCAAAGCACCTTCATGCACAGGACCTCGCTTAGGCCTCACTACAATCTTGTGAGGCGGCAGGACAAAATATCATCATCTCCATTTTACAGGTGGGCAAACATGCTCAGAGTTTTTATGTCGCTTGCCTCAAAATCAAAGTATATTAATGCCAGGACCAGTCTCAGCTCTTCTATGCCCTTTGCCCCTTTGCTATGCCAGTCTATCCCTGAGAAGTCATATGTAAGGCCAGATTGTGTGATGTGACTAAAAATGTAAGTTTAGAAGGGGGAAAACTAGACTCTACATAAGCCAATGAGTTATGGGGATGGAAACAAAGCCCCCTCCCATGAGCCACATTCCATCTTCTACCATTCCCTCATTAAGAGACAGGGTTACCTTACCCTTTGGGCTTCTTTTCATAGAGCAGATTTTTTACAAGAAAGAGCTGATTTATCAGCAAAAAGCTAAAATGACTGCAAAGTAGGTTACCTCTGTGGTTCTCATTCAACACATGAATGAGTTGTGTTGGGGAGAGGATCTAAGACAGGATATGCTGATCTCAAAACTACCAATATATCACATAAGAACTTTAGAAGAGGGACAAGTGGGAAGAAATTCTTGTTCATATCAATATTCACAAACGACAATGGTGCAAGTAGAATCTGCAGAGCAATGATAGGATCCTGTCGCTGAGAAATAAAGCTCTGTACTTAACCCCACTTTGGGGCTGTGGCTACTTTAAGAAGGAATCAAGCCCAGCATGGTAGCACATGCCTGTAATCCCACTACTTGGGAAATCCTTTCAATAGCATCCAAGTAAGTGTCCTAATTTTAAGAAATTTTCATTCTGGGATGCTCCGTCTAGCTGTTCCTATAGAAGTAATTTCCCTGGATTTGAAGACAATTCCATCAATCTCATGATAATAATCAACAGGATGAAGTCAAAAGGATGGTATAACACAAGGATTCCTGGACTAGGAATCAAAGTAAAAAAGGCCTCAGAGTTCTAGATCCAGATATCACTGACTTGTTAGGTCTAAGGAATTTACCATTTATTTCCCTATCTCACAAATCAAAGTTGGAAGGTTCAACTGAGAAGACAAAAGTATCTTGGAAAAGTATAAACAGCTATAGAATAAGGAATTATTCTTCAAACTTGAGAACCAAAGGCCTATTTCCCCTAAAAAGCATTATCTTTCATCTCTAGTAAAATACAATGTCATACGTACATACAAACTTGGAAACTTGTAAGAGATAATAAAAGAACAAAATGAATTATCACGACTCTCCATCCTCAACACCACCCTCCAGAGTCCGATTCCTTATTAACTGATAATGAAAAACTAAACGTCACCTAGTGAGGCCCTCCGCAACTTAGTGAGACCCTCTTTCAAAATAAAGAATAAAAAATAGGGCTGGGGGTATAGCTCGGAGGTAGAATGCCCCTGAGTTCAATCCCCAGTACCGCAAAAAAAAAAAAAGAAAAACTAAATGTCCCTTTTCACCTATCTATAGGGAACTAGAATTGTCCCCTGCTCTCTCACCTCACTTTGGGTAGTTGGCTAAAAATAACACCTGGTAGCCTAAGTCCTCTTTAAAAGCAGAGGTTGAGCTGACTAACTCTGGAGGAACGGTAAAACCACCTGCACAATGCAATGAGAAGCAAAAAAGCCCAAAGTAAAAAGAAAGAAGGAAAAATTGTTGGAGCTTGTAGGTAAATGGGGCGGGGGCAATTTCCAGATACTATGGGGAATTAAGGAACCATACAACATTCTGGATTTGTGAGGGGGGACACTGGGGACTGAACCCAGGGGAATTTACCTCCAAGCTACACCCTTTATTATTTTTTACAGCTGTGGGGGGGGGGGGGAGACTGGGGATTGAATCAGAGGCATTCTACCTTCCAACTACACCCCCAGCCTGATTTTATTTCTTATTTGGAAACAGAGTCTCATTAGGTTGATGAGTCTCACTACTTGCTGAGGCTGTCCTCGAACCTGTGATCCTCCTATTTCAGCCTCCCAAGTACTGGGATTACAAGCGTGGACCACCACGCCCAGCTTTACAGTCCTTTATTATTTTTTGTTTTGAAACGAGGTCTAAACCAGGCATAGTGGTGCACACTTGTAATTCCAGTACTTTGAAGGCTAAGACAGGAGGATCATGGTTCGCAGCCAGCCTCAGTTACTTAGTGAGGCCCTCCACAACTTATTAAGACCCTATTTCAAAATAAAAGAATAAAAAATAGGGCTAGGGTAAAATGCCCGAGTTCAATCCCCAGTACTGCAAAAAGAAAATAATAATTTTTAAAAAGGCCCAGGAATATAGCTGGGAGGTAGAAAGCCCTGGGTTCAATCCCCAGTACCACCCCCCAAAAACAAGGTCTTACTAGGTTACTGAGTCTCTACATTTTTGAGGCTGGTCTTGAACCTGTGATCTTCCTGTGTCAGCCTCACAAGTACTGGGATTACAAGCATCTACCATCACACCTGGCTTCATTCTGGATTATTTTAACCACAAATTCCTAAAACCAGAATGAGCTAGAAAAAAACATCCCACAAAAATTTTAATGAGTTTACAAGACTGAACACCCCACTGTCTACTCACTACTTAGGTTTAGTAAGAGATCAAGAACTTCTGGGCATGGTGGTGCACACCTGTAATCCCAGTACTTGGGAGGCTGAGACAAGAGGATCACACCTAAGCAACCTAGTGAGATCCTGTTTCAAAACAAAAATAAAATGAGCTGTGGGTTTAGCTTGGAGGTAGAATGCCCCTAGGTTCAATCCCCAGTACAAGCAAGAGGTAAAACTTGCAGTACTTGGGAGGCTGAGACTGGAGGATCACAGGATCAAGGCCAGCACACAGTAACTTAGTGAGACCCTCTTTCAAAATACAAAATAAAATAGGGTTCAGGGTGCAGCTCAGAGGCAGAATGCCCCTGGGATCAACCCCCCAGTACCACCAAAAAAAAAAAAAGGTAGAATTTGGAAACTGAGATTTCAGAGTTGGGAATGCAGCTTAGTGGTTGAGCTCCTGCTTAGAATATGCAAAGTCAGCCGGGTGTGGTGGCACACGCTTGTAACCCCAGCATTTGGGAGGCTGAGACCAGAGGATCCGGGTTCACAGCCCGCCTCAGCTACCTACTAAGACCCTCTGAATCTAAGTGAGACCCTGTTTCAAAATAAAAAATAACCGGGCGTGGTGGCGCTTGCTTGTAATCCCAGCATTTGGGAGGCTGAGACTGGAGGATCTGGGTTCGCGGCCAGCCTCAGCTACCTAGTGAGGCACTCCGCAACTTAGTGAGACCTGATTTCAAAATAAAGAATAAAAAATAAGCCGGGCGTGGTGGTGCACGCTTGCAATCCCAGCATTCGGGAGGCTGAGACCGGAGGATATGGGTTCGAGGCCAGCCTCAGCTACCTAGTGAGGCACTCCACGACTTAGTGAGACTCGGTTTCAAAATAAAGAATAAAAAATAGGGCTGGGGGTATAGCTCGGAGGTAGAATGCCCCTGAGTTCAATCCCCAGTACCACAAAAAAAAAAAAGAATAAAAAATAGAGCTGGGGGTATAGCGCGGAAGTAGAATGCCCCGGAGTTCAATCCCTAGTATTGCAAAAAAAGAAAAAAACAAAAAACAAAACAAAATAAAGAATAAAAAAAATAGGGCTGGAGGTATAGCTTGGAGGTAGAATGCCCCTGAGTTCAATCCCCAGTACTGCAAAAAAAGATCCCCAGAAACCCAACTACTCCTAGGACAACACAAGAAACAGATCTGAAGAACTCCAGAGACCCTTGCCTGGAGAGCTAGTTCAAAGAAACCACTGAAGAAAAATCACTGCATTAAGAATTTTCTTGGCAGAGACTCACTAATGATCTGGCAGCATCACAATCCTTCCAGAATCAAAGCTGAGAATCCAGAAAAACGAGTTTTCCCGTCCTGATAAGACTAAAAACCTTTAACTGGAGTTCTATATAAGAAAAATGGAGATCAAAGAGAAGAGATATTTTCCCCTTCTGACTTTCAGGCTTCCCCTGATGTCTAAGAGGTTCCCGAGGCTATTCATCTTTGAACACCCAAAAGAATATTGCTGTGGAGTTACCACTGTTGCTATGGAGATTTCTGCTCTACAAATCATATCTAAGTTCCTAGAATAACCAAGTAACTATTTTTTTCTCCTGTGAAATAAAACAGAGCTGGTTGTCCTGTGCAATACTAAGTTTTTGTGCTTTTCAAAAACTTGATAGAGTTGGGGTATGTAGCTCAGTGGTAGAGCACTTACCCAGGATGTGCAAGGCCCTGGGTTCCTCCCCAGCACTGCAAACAAAAACAAAACATAACAAAAACCTGAAAGACTACACCAGGAGACTCAATCAAATGTCCATTTACAGCCCAAGAAATAAGAAAATCATTTATAGAGCCAGACCTAGTCTATTCTACTATATTTCCAACGTTAAGACCTTAATTTCACCCTAAAGAAATAGAAAGGCATCAGTGAAGGATATGTGTTCAATCTTCCCCAGTCTCTAAATCAAAGTGTATCAGGGGCTGTTACATATCAGTCTAAATACAAAACAGTTGAGCACCTCTCCCTGAGGAAGTTAATGTATTCTACTAGTGAATGTTTACCAAAGGACAAAAATGTACAAAACTTTCCCTCTCACAGGGAATCAGCCAGAAACTCATGTGAAGTTATCACACAGTTCACCCCCAGGGTCACTTGGTACTGGTCCCAAGCACATTTAGGTAAATTTTTGGCTTTCTCTAACCACCTGAGAGCAAGCTTCTTGACCATGAATTCCAGACTGTCCCAAGGTACTGGATTCTATGTTCCCAATCTACTAACCATCCTGCCTACCAACCACAAAAGAAACTTGACAGATTAAACACAAAACTCTTCATAAAGACTTATATGCCCCATCCATTTGCTGATTTGCATCCATTTGCAATGGAAGACCCACCCCGCTCTTTTATTCTAACAAAAACAAAAATCCATGCACCATACAGCATGCCTCAGAGCACCCAGCAGAAAAGCCCAATTCCGGATAGTCGTGGGCTTGCACAACCTAAATTGAGAAAAACAGAACGCAGTATTAATGCAGAACAAGGACTCGTTCCTAGTAAGGGACACTATGATCCTTTATATTTCACCACTTATAGAAACGACAAGGAACGGCCCAAAAGATGTGCCTTTCCAGCAGAACAAATGAAATATCTTTGGTGAGAATGAACAAACACCTGCACCCACATTTATTTCCTGTCCTCAAAACTTCTCACGCAGGGTATTAGCAGGTATGAATCCAACACCATTGAGGAGAACATCAGATACTCCAGGTTGCATCTTTGAAGATAACAGGGCAAAGTTAACTTTTAATCTGGTATGAACTGAAACAGATATCACATACACAAGGGCTGTCCCATCAAGTCTCGCCAACATAAAAGAATAAGAACTTGGGGAATATGAACCCGAACTATGAAAAAGTCAACTGGGTCCCAGAAGAAAGCCAAGCCTAAATTATAGTGACATATTTTTCTCAAAGAAAAGGCAAGCTAAGTATCTGCCCTGAGAATTAGGCTACTCAAAACAATGACAACTGAGTAAATGGTGTTCAGCCAATGTCTAACGAAGACCTCTCACACATCCCTCCTCCACGTCTTCCTCAGCCAAAATATGCCCCCTTGCAAAGTCACCAAGCTTGTAATAGTGTAACACCGTACTGGGCCACCAGGTTGGCAAGAAAGGCTACGCAAAAGGGGCCTTCATAAAACGAGCCTGCTTCCACATGCAAAAGGTTAGGATTTTCAGTTGATAGATGTAAAATCGAGCCCAGTGTAGGGAGGGAGGGAACGGGTTTGAGGGAATCAGAAAGCACAGAGCTGCCACGTCTAACCCACCAAATAATGAAAGGCCAAAGTGATTGGGAAGGGGCCCCTTTTGTACTCACGAGTAACTATACCCATGAGTGAACCCATGCCAGGCAACACTAAAAGATCCCAGCCCGAGAAACGTCCAGGGGCCCCGTTACCTTCCTCTTGGGAGCATTCATCGATAGGGAACACGAGGGCGGCCATGGGGCGTCAGCCCCCACCTTTTCCCTCTTCCCTTGCTCTGACCGACGTCTGCAGAGGAAGTGGGGAAGTGCCGAAATCTTCCCCGCTCCATGATCCAGCTTGTGCCTGTCACTTCCCAATTTCCGCTCGGTGCCAGGCCCAGGAGAACAGGGGAAGGCGCGCCCCCGGCACACTCCAAAGTCTCTGGCGCGTCCCCGGAACCGTAGCTCGGCTCGTAGTGGCCGCCGCCGCACCCACCCAGAGCCTCTTCCCCCGACTTGGTGAACAGTGCCTGGACCGCTGGGGAGGAGAGTGGCTCTACCCAAGGCGCCCCCAACACCTCTGGCCTCGCTCCCGCGCACTTCCCCACCCTTCCCAACCGCGCAGTGACCGACCCCGGGTAAGGGGCGTGGCTAACAGGCTCCTGAGTGCCCCGAGCGCGCCCCCGCCCCCGAGAGCGCCTCCATGTTACCTTTTACCACGTCACACTCGATGACGCGTCCTCGGCGCTCGAAGAGGCTGCGCAATTCCTGGCTTGTGCATGCAGCGGACACATTGCCCACGAAAATCTTCCAAGTGTTCAGAGGCCTTGGGCGCGACATCTCCACCACGAGCGCGCGCCCCGGGCGCAGCTCGTGGCCGTGCAGGGCCTCTATGGCGCGCAGCGCGCCTGCGTTCTCGCGCATGTGCACGAAGGCGAACTGTTTCATGACGGCGCAGCTCATGACCGTGCCGTAGGGCGCGAAGAGGGCTGCCAGCTCCTCCGGCGTCGTATCCGCTCCGTCGACGTTGCCCACGAATATCTTCATTTTGCCGCCGCAGTTGCCTTCCCGGAGACCCGGGACCGCACCTCCAGCGACAGGCAAGACGTCTGACCGACCGGCAGTCCTCCCCAGGAATGGCTGGCGACCGAGAACCCCGCCGCGCAGGCGCGCTCATCTAACCAATCGGAAGGCGCATCCCGCGCGCGCAACAGCCAATCAGAGAGGCTGAGAGAAGACGTACTCAGGAACAACCAATCCTAGAGAGCCTGGAGCCCGCCCGTTAGTGGATGGGGTGGGAGAAGGACGACGGCGCGCGACCAACCGCCGCTGCCGGGGGGAGGGGAAGCAGGGTTGGAGAGGAGGGAGCGCGCGGAGGCTGCGCGGGCGGCTGCGGCCTAGTCAGTGGGGCGGCTTCTGTTTGGGGTCTGGCCGGCTCTGGCCAGAACCTGTGAGTCCTCCCGGAAAAGTTCGTTCTGCCGGGTCAGGGCCCCTCTCATTTGGGCTGACTAAACCCTCCAGGCCAAACCCACGCCTGGGAGTGGCCAAGGGTAGGCCAGGCCTGGTGGGGGAAACACGAACCGACGTCCCCAGTCGGCCAAGGGCTCTGGAGGCCGTGCTGGGCGTCCGAAGGGACCTGAGAGGCATCTGCCCTGGAGAAGCCTTCATGCCATTAATTCACTCCTTGCAAACACCTCCCTAGGGGTTGCTGAGGTCCTAGTAGGCTGCAGACTATGGAAAGTAAATTCCATCTCTGCCGTGATGGAATTTCCAGTGTAGAAATAATGAAGACTCTCTTGTATGCAGTTTTCCATATTTTATTGTTAAATAAAGTTAACAAAACAGAAAACAATGCTCCTTGAGGAGGCAAAAATTGAGCCTTAAAAAAAAAAGAAAAAGAAAGGCCGGGCGTGGTTGTGCACGCTTGTAATCCCAGCATTCAGGAGGCTGAGACCGGAGGATCGGAGTTCGCGGCCAGCCTCAGCTAACTAGTGAGGCACTCCGCAATTTAGTGAGACTCGGTTTCAAAATAAAGAATGAAAAATAGGGCTGAGGGTATAGCTCAGAGGTAGAATGCCCCTGAGTTCATTCCCCAGTACAGCAAAAAAATAAAAATAAAGAATAAAAAATAAAAAATAGAGCCGGGCGTGGTGGTGCACGCTTGTAATCCCAGCATTTGGGAGGTTGAGACCAGAGGATTTAGCCCAGGAGATCTCCTACTCAGAAAAAAAAAGGTTCCTTAAATATTCACAGCTCTCCAGGTTTGGTGCATACCTGTAATCCCAGTACTTGGGAGGCTGAAACTGGAGGATCAAAGGTTCATGAACTGCCTCTGCAAGTAGTGAGACTCTCATCAACCTAGCAAGATCCTGTTTTTTGTTTGCTTTTCGGTACTGGGGATTGAACTCAGAGGCATTCTACCTCCGAGCTACACTCCCAGCCCTATTTTCTATTCTTTATTTGGAAACAGGGTCTCACTAAGTTGCGGAGAGCCTCACTAAGTAGCTGAGGCTGGCCGAGAACCTGGATCCTCCGGTCTCAGCCTCCCAAATGCTGGGATTACAAGCATGCGCCACCATGCCCGGCTAAGATCCTGTTTTAAAATAAAATAATAGCAAGATGGGCATGGTGGTGGCTACTAAGTAGCTGAGTATAGCTGTGAACCTGCAATCCTCCTATCTCAGCCTCCCAAGTACTAGGATTACAAGCGTGCACCACTACGCCCGGCTTCATGATTTATGTTTCTTTTCTTTTTCTTTTTTTTTTTTTTTTGGTACTGGGGATGGAACTTGGGGGCATTCTACCTCCGACCTACACCCCCAGCCCTATTTTTTAATCTTTATTTTGAAACAGGGTCTTAGAATGCCCCTGGGTTCAATTTTCAGTACCCCTCCCCCCCAAAAAAAAAGTCATGAGGTTGGGTGTGGGAACCATTGAAGAAACAACTCCAGAGTATCCACTGGAGGTAAATGCAGTTTAGGGCACTTTATGATGAATGATTTTACTTAATAGCTATGTATTTTAAAATTATTTAATAATGATTTTTTTATTTAATAGCTGTGTATTTACTTCTTGCAAACTTCTGTGGATGACAAATGAATCTTGCTTTTTTTTTTTTTTTT
>PVLC010040371.1:0-13879 GCA_004027655.1 Graphiurus murinus
TGGGACACTTTGAAGATAGTACTAAGAGGAAAATTTATAGCACTTAGTGGCCACATAAGAAGAGAAGAAAATCACCAAATAAATAACCTAATGACACAGCTCAAAGCACTCAAAAAACAAGAACAGTCCAACCCCAAAGCTCTACTAGAAGATGGGAAATTATGGAAATCAGAGCAGAAATTAATGAAATAGAGAATAAAAAAACAATACACAAAATCAACAAAACCAAAAGCTGGTTTCTTGAAAAAAATAAACAAGATAGATAAAGCATTGGCCAACCTAACCAAAAGAGAGAATCAACCCAAATTACCAAAATCAGAGATGAAAAAGGGGATATTACCACCAACAGTATGGAAGTACAGAGGATCATCAAAAACTATTTTGAAAAACTGCTCCAAAAAAATGGAAAATCTAGAAAAAAATTGACAAATTTCTAGATATATAACACATATAACCTTCCTAAACTGAGTCAACAAAATATAGAAAACTTAAACCAACCAATAACAATCAAAGAGAGAGAAACAGCAATAAAGAGTTTACCATCACAGCTAAGAAAACAAACAACCCAATCAAAAAATGGGCAAAGGATCTAAATAGACATTTCACAAAAGAAGAAATACAAATGTCCAATAAATGTATGAGGAAATGTTCCAAATCATTAGCAATCAGAGAGATGCAAATCAAAACTACCTTGAGATTTCACCTAACCCCAATCAGAATGGCAATCATCAAAAACATGAACAACAACAAATGCTGGTGAGGGTATGGAGAAGTGGGAACCCTTATTGTTGGTGGAATTGCAAATTAGTGCAACCACTTTGGAAAACAATATGGAGGATCCTCAGGTGAATGGGAATGAACCTACCATATGATCCAGCAATACCACTTCTGGGTATCTACCCAAAAGAATGGAAACCAAACCATCAGACTGATGCATGTGTATCTATGTATATAGCTGCACAATTCACAATAGCCAAACTATGGAAGCAGCCAAGATGACCTTCGACAGATGAATGGAATACAAAATTATGGGATATGTACACAATGGAATTTTACTCAGCCATAAAGAAGAACAAAATCGTGTTATTTGGAGGGAAATGGATGGAACTGGAAAACATTATGTTAAGTGAGATTAGCCAGTCACAAAGAGTAAAAAAGCTTATGTTCTCCCTAATATGTGGATGCTAGGGAGAAGATGAGGCTTAAGAGTGACTCCAGATGAAAAAGGAAAAACCCTAGATAAGGAAAGAAGTTGACTTAACTGAAGGTGATGGATGGGGGGAGGGAGGGACCCTAATGCACATGATGTACTTTCACAAATATATCAAAATCAACCACTAAACTGAACTTGCGAAGGAGGGAGAGTGAGGGAGTGAGGTGGGAATTGGGGAAGGGGTTAAATGAGAAATGTGTGCATATATGATTTTATCAGCATGTATCTAACAAAGATGTTTGATTACAATGCACCAATTCATAAAAAAATGAAAAAAAATATTTTAAAGTCTTCCACCTCCTGGATTCTTCTGAAAATATCCATAAAAGTTCACTAGTATCCTTCCCGGAATCCAGTTAATACCCAATGTTGTTGTCAATTCTCTTTTCTTAATTCTCATAATTCTACCCCCTCCTACTCAAACTTTCCTCAAGCTTAGATTTTTAAGCTAATTTTCAAATATCTCCCTCATTTTTCATTCTCCTTTCTCTGCCAGTGCTTACTGAATAACCTTTCAGATTAAATCCAAGTGACACTATCATGCTAGTTATCTTGTTTATATCTCCAAGCCTCACCTTTATATCCATTTTAAAATCTATTATATTCTGTTCACAAAATGTCTCACCACCACAAAACAAACATAAAATTGTCCATTTTATTTCCCAAACTTCTTTTTTATTCTCCTGGGTTCCCTGAGTCAGACATAACAGTGTGCCCATTCTAGCAAGAAATCTAAAACACAGAAGTACTGATTTGATTAGGAAAAATATACAACTAATTGAGTGGCTTGGTAGAGAAAAGTCATTTGCCTTAACTGCAGCTCAATTCCCTTATCACTATAAGAGGTCATAATGGTTTTATGTTTTTCCCAGTTTCTGCATTCATTAAAACACCAATGAATGGGCACTCCGTGTACACCCAAACCATCAAATTTAGGCTAACAAAATGACCTAATAAATTTTAGTTAATAGCAATAAATATACACAGAAATTTGACGTAAAAATTATTTTATAAGTACAGGTGACACCGAGATTGTTTCATATAGTGGCAGATGACATGGCCTGTACTTTTTCTCATTTGTCACTATGATGGGTAGCTTGAAGCAGGCTACTCTTTCATCTTTTGTTTCTACTAATTTAGAAAACCTAATTTACAATTACAAATCTCTGAAATTCTTCTTCAGTGTTTGCTGGCTCTTTATAGTGCCTTAGGGTTTTTCATGAGGAGAAGTGTGGAAAGAAGAGTGAAAGAGATCTCTGGTGACCAACAGGGTTTATTGTGGCAGAAGCTGTGTGCTCACTCACTAAACCTGGTTTCCTCTTTTTCTGGTACGTAGCTAGTACATATCCTAGCCTCTCTTTAAGTTAGGTCCTGTTGTTAAATCCCAGTCAATAGAATTTGGCAAAAGAATATATTCCTCTTTAGTATCCATTTGGTCCCTGAATCTCACAGGTGATCTGGCCAGCTGGAATGAATATGGCTGCCAAAGTGAACTCAGGCATCATAAGCTGATGATGGGCAAACCTCAAGGTGAAGAGAGCCTGGGTCCCCAAATTCCTTCCTGGAGGGGGGCATCCAACTGGACCTTGCCATGAGTGAGAGATGGATTCTGATTGAAGTCACTGGGTGTCTCTGCCACAAAAGCAAGCTTTACCTTAACTAATGCACATGCATTAGTAAGTTTTTTCAACCATACACAACTGGTTCAACCACAGTAACTGAAAGCATATTCTACTGTGAGGATCATGTGAAAGATATTTGGAAAAAGATGACTCTAATTTCCAAAAGGGATTGAGAGTCCTTTTATACAAAAGGCTTGGGATCAGAAGTGTTTCAGATTTCGTATTTTTTTATTTTGGAATATTTGCACATACACAATGAGATGCCTTGGGTTTGGAACCCAAGTCTAAACACAAAATTTATCTTTTATAAACAACTTATACACATAACCTGCAGATAATTTTAAACAATATTTTTATTATGCCTGAATTTTTTTACTGTGATGTTCAGGTGTGACCTTGTCACTGTGGTGTTATGTTGGTGCTTGAAATTTTTTAGATTTTGGGACCTATCATATTTGGGATTTTCAGATTAGGGGTGCTCAAATGTAATTCTTAGAACTCAGACTTGAAAATGGATACAAGGTTATCAAAAATATGTAATAAGATATGCCAAGAATAATCACTCTCAACAAGTTTCTAAGTAGGTAACTCAGTAAAGATCATGGCATACATATTAAACAAAGAAACTGTCAACAGCCCTTTCATTTTATTATGTTAACTATAAAAACAATGTAGAATAGGAACTATCATTTGCAAGAATATTGTGATACACACACACTAAATTTTAGGATTTACTGACTTATTGGTCTTTTTTTCCAATATTTTATTTCACATAGTACCATAGTCAAAAGAAAAAAAATTATCTATATTCCAAATTCGAAATGCATTTTTTTTCTTTATCTGTGTCCTGTCCATACACATATGGAATATTTACAACACTGCCTTAATAACATAGAAGGAATATTATATTGTATATCTACTTCTTTCCTCCTTCTCTTTCTTCATTGGTATTAGAGATTGAACTCAAGGGTATTCTATCTCCACATTATACCCTCAGTCCTTTTTATTTCTTACCTTTCATCCTCCTGTCAGCCTCCAAGTACTAGGATTGCAGGCATGTGCCACCATGCCCAGCTATTGCGTATGTTTTCTGCAACATCATGTCACGTGTATTTTCTCTGTTCTGCTGTTGTCCCCTCTCTACTACTTCCATCTCCTAATCACCCTCTGATGTTTAGTTTCCTGACTGACACTTGGCAGTTAAATTCCTGCTAAGTTCAGATCTTATAAAAGAGAGCTTGTTGATCTTTCCTTTAAATTTTATTTAGCAGTACTTGTAGGACTTCTACTTATTTCCAAAGACAATTTAGATATAACAGGGGTTCAAGCCACTGTCTACACACACGTGTTACTATACAACACTGCTATGGAGCAGAACAGAATATAAATTATGTCTTTCCATAGACCTTAAAAGAGGATTGAATTACCAATGTTTTAACAGGACCTTGAACTGAGATTTTCTGGCTTAGGCCTCATTATCAGAATTAGGAGAGCCCAAGTTATTATTTTTGTGCTTCTTGCCTTTTATTTTGCATCTTTCCAGGTATGGAGTGGCAGATAAGTATAAACTTCAAGCAGAAGACTGACCCACCCAAGGAGTCAGATGAATAGTGCAGGAGTGCACACATGTCAGTTACTGAACTTTGATATTATTGGTAGTGGTATTTTAGTGAAGTGCAATTTTAAAAGCCCAGACTACAGAGCCAGACTTCCCAGGTCTGAATGCCAGCTCTGCCACTTACAATGCCTGTTACCCTCTGTACCTTCCCAGTAAGATGAATCTAATGGTAGAACCTACTTCATGGAGGTTTGGGGAAGATTAAATGAGAAAATATTTGTAACAAGCTTAAAACAGTGCCCGGCACACAGTAGGTATTACAAAAAAAAAATTCTCTAAACAAGAACACTGTACATACACTCCCTTTCTTTTAGTATAAAACGAGCCCCAAGTTGGCACATCGTATAGAAGTAGGTCTACTGCACTGACTCTATGAAAACAGAATCAATTATTTAAAACCAGGCTGCAAATTGGTGGCTCACAGTTTGGTGCCCAGAGGAGCGTCTGGTTTGGCCAGCATGAACCTGGAACTGGAGCTGCTTCTCTGGTTTATATCAACTGATAGATACTCTCTGAGGAAGAGAGAGTTCCAGGAAGCAGAGAAGCTCTGGAATAGGACACATCTGTCTAGAATGCTGTCTTCACTGCTTCCAATGCCACCTTGGGCATATTTAATAATCTTGCTGTGGTTCAGTCTCCCTCATCAGAAAATCTGAAAAATATCCCTTTCTCAGGACCATGATGTGCCTTGCTTATAATGCATATTCAGTATCATTGTTGATCCCCTTCCTTGTTAACATGTCGCAGTAAATTGTAGTCAAATCCATTGTTCTTAGTTGTACCAAAAAATAAAAGACATTCCAGTCTACTTTAATGTGTTTATTCAGCCAAAAATATGGCTAGCAGGCCCAATAGAATATGGGTAAAACTGAGTAATGATATATTAGAAAGACAGAATTACCCTGGAGACAGATTGTATTGAAATACTAGCTCCGCTACTGAATATCTGTGTGACCTTGACCATGTTACTAGACTCCCCTTCTTAGGCTATTATGACATTAGATAAGTTAATACATGAATATTGCTTTGGACAATAACTAGCACAGTATGAAGAGCCTCATACAGGGCGTGGCTATCATCCTTACCACTTTTCTCCTCTTTCTACATTGTCTTCCAATTCAAGGCCACATATAGCAATGCAATTGCTAATATTCTCACTTAACAGATTTGAGTATAAAAAGAGGAAGAAGGATTGCTTTCATTAAAATAAGTACTAATTTCTATTTTTACTTTTGGTGTGTCAAAAATAGCTACCTATTCGGTCCAAAATGAATTTAGCATGCTCTCCTCTGAACTTGAGTTTTAGAAGTGCTCATGCCTAGGTGTGCTTCTCTCAACCAGTATGGTAGAGAGTGACTGGGGAGAAATGGAGCTGAAAGAGAGGGTAAACTAGATGGATGAATCCATGCCAAGTTTTTTGGCCAAATACTTTTTAAACAAAATCATATGCAATACTGTGAGAGGTGTTAAAACACATTACGAGTTGTTTGAGGACACAGACAAAATAAAAGCTATACTAATTATGCATTTTCTCAGAAACATATGCTGATACATTTTTGAACTATATACTATGCAGTCAGAAAGATATAAGCTCAAGAAGTAATTATTCAACTTTTCCATATTTACATTTCATGTAGTGGTAAAAGTGATCCATTCACACGAATTAATAAATGACTTTCACCTAACACTGTCATCAGAACGAACAAATTGAACTGTCTACTGGTAGTCTCTATGAGAAATGACATAAGTCCCTATGTTTGTAAACTGTGATTTCATACAAATGAAAATGTTTCTTCCCACCTCAGGGGAAGAAAATAAGCACACGAAGCTTCGGCTCCCATTCCAAGAACACTCTTCAGAAATTTAAAAGGAAAATGGAATTTACAGATGAGGGATACTAGAGGGCTAGGATAAAGAAACAGCTTGCCAAGCCAAGAAAATACCCAGATTTACAAAATGCTTGAAGAAGAAAAATGGTTCATAATGCACTGAAAGGTGTCTCTGTCTTACCTCGAGAACTGTGTCATGAAATGTTTTAGTCTGCTTTTCCATCACTGTAACCAAAATCCCTGACATGAACAACACAGAGGAGGAAAAGTTTACTTGGCTCACAGTTACAGAGGTGGAGGCCATAGGTGGCCAACTCCAAGGCAGTCATCATGGCGGCATGACATGGTAGAGGTGACCTGAGCTCAACCCAAGGATGGCTGGAAGCAGAGAGAGCAACAAGGAATGACGAGAGACAGACATAGTCCCCAAGGCCACACCCCCAGTGACCTAGCTCCTCCAGCCATGTCCCTCCTGCCTAAGTAACCCAGAGAGCCCATTCAAATGATTAATGCTCCAGTGGATTTGTCAACAGATGAGTAGAGCCCTGATTCGATTATTTTACCTCTGAATATTGCTGCATTAGGGACACTGCTTTCAACATGGGAGTCTTTGAGGGGATATTCTAGATCCAAACCATAACAAGAAGCCAAGGCTGCTTCAGACAGCACTCATGGGATATCCTCTTTTTATAGCATTTGAGTTGCATGCAGAAGCAAATCAAGGAGACTAGAGATGCTTTCAGTATAAAACAAAGAGCCAGCTTCTTATCACAATGTATGTTAATCAGCTTTGCATCACTGTGTCCACAATACCTGACAAGAACAACTTAGAGGAAGAAAGGTCTATTTTGGCTCATGGTCTCAGAGGATTCACTTCATAGTCTGCTGGCTCCAAGACAGAAACATCATGATGAAAGGGTGAAGCAGAGAAAAGCTGCTCAGCTCATCATAGCTGGAAAGAGGGAGGTGAGGAGGGAGAGAGAGAGAGAGAGAGCAAGAGAAGGAGAGAAGAGATATAATCCTCAAGGCCACACCTTACCTGCCCACAGTTACCACCCAGTAATCTATTTAAATTATTAATCCACAAAAGAAGTATTCCACTGATGAGGTGAGGGACTTCATAACCAAACCACTTCTCCACTGAACCTTACTGCCTGGGCACCATGCTTTTGATACATGAGATTTTGGCAGGGGGGACATTTGGATCCAAACTGTAACACAATGATACATGTCTGGAAATGAGTAGGAATAAGATAAAGAATTTATCTAACAAACATAGTTTCTAGAAAAATTTTCTTTCTCTTTAGTAAAAGGATTATGACACTGTAAAAATATCTAACATACTACTAACAATTATAGACCCTATTCCTGGGATAAGTATAAATGTCTTACATTATCTTTTCTTAAAAATGTGAAAATATGTTCAGTTCAAAAATAATTATATTTAATCCAGGAGCAAAAAAAGATTATTAAACTTATTTCTCACTGTAATCCCTAGCCAAATATAATTTCTCATTTAATGCTATCAAAGACATGACAACTTAGATGTTATCACTTTATAACAAGGTAATAGCTAAGATTACAAACCAAAGTTAAAACATTTATAGAGATTCTTTGATAGTATGCCCCATTAAGTCAAATTGGTCATTTTCTCTTAAATTGACTTTTGGTTCAAGAATTACAGGAATAAGTGTGAGATGTCCTGAATACATCTTCTAATAGATACTAGTGGGAAAGTTGGTACTTTATAGTATGGTACTAAAATTTTCCATTGAGCAATGGATAGTATAGTTACAGAATTGGGTATCATTCAAAAAGAAGATGAGCTTTAAAGTACTTTTAATATATCATATGCAAGCAGTTGGTCTTTTTAATGGTTTAAACAAATCTTCATTGCTCTTTTAAAATTAATAAAGAGTTGATATATTTCATGCTATTTTATTTTCATCAGTTCAACAATAAGCTTAACTTCATTTTTCTTTTTTCTTTACTTCAAAGACTTTACGTAGTCTAAGGTAGAAATTTTGTCCAGATCCCTAAACCCTCCTCTCTTAGTCCCTTACTTGATCCATGGAGTAAGGCATCTCACATAAGAGGGGTTAGGAGGAGGGCATTGGTAAGTTAGGGTAGAATTTTGAATTTGTTCTTTCATCTCTAGCTTTGAAATAGAAGTAAGAAGAGAGTTTACTTTGTTCAGGCATTTTTTCCATAGAACTAGGTAGACACTTAAGCCAGTTACTGTTATTTGTCATGCCTGCCTAATCAATAACTGACATTTGCCCCACCTGGAACTGACACTGACCATTGTGCAAAATGATGGTGCTGGGGGTAAGGGATACAATGAGAAAAAAAACTTGCTGCAGTTTAAAATTTTTAATTTAAGCAAAGTATTCACAAAAATTTAATAACTTGGGTATTGAAGCTTTTGAAACACTGAATAAAAAAGTCAGATCTTGACTTTCATCCTTTACTCCAAATCCAGAAAATCAATGGAAGATATTTTATCAGTGACAAAAAAACATTTGATGTTGGTGGGGGTGGGGATAGGTGTTAAAAATAAATAGTTAGCTTCCTTATCTGCAGGTTCCACATCCATGAATTCAACCATGTGCTGCACTTTTTTTGAAAAAAAAAAAAAGAAAAAAGAATGTAGGTATACTGAATGTGTCCAGACTTTTATCTTTGACAATTATTCCCTAAACAATAAATTATGTGCATAGCATTTATGTCATATTAGGTTTTATAAGTAATGTAAAGCTGATTTAAAGCATACAAAAGGATGTGCATAGATTATATGCAAGTGCTATGTCATTAATATAAGAGACTTGAGCATATGTGGGGCCTGGAATTAAACCCCCTCAGATACTGAGGGAGAACTGTAGTTCAAATTGCTCTACAGAGGCCTGGTTTGGTTTGAATTAATTAACAATGACAACCTATGAGATGCAGTTTTCAAGAAAGAGCAAAAAGTTTAACTAGGGCTTTGATATCAATCAAAATAAAATATCCTAATAGTGTTCATGTTATCAATAATCACAAAAAGAAAAAAATATGACATTTTCTTAAATTATCTCGTTTAAAGTATGTACTATCACAGGAATAGTCCTCATTGCCCAAATAATATCTCTAAACTATACACTACAATTCTCTTTTGTTGTTCCATTTTCCAAGGCAACAATTCAGATGGTCAAGGACATATAAAGTGTAACTCTGTAATTGTGAAATTATTTTAGAGTTTTATTACAAATCTTAGAAATCCTAGCAAATAAAAAATATCTCCAGTTGTTTGAATTTCAACTTTAATAGTGGTCCATGAAACTATTGGCTGATGGAGAATGAAAGTGAATAGAGAAGCCCTTAGCCCATCCAGACATAATGTTAAGTCATGAAACTTCAATCCTTTTAATTATTCATGTGCCATAGCTAAAAGTTGATTTCTGGCTGATGTTAGAGTGGGAAAGAGTAATTAGAAAATCAATGTCAGATTTCTATTTTGCATCATAATTGATAAACCAACTGCTTGCTTTTTAGGAAATAAGCTTGCAATTTCTCTATAAATATTAGGAAGCCAATGTTCACTTGCATTTCCATAAGCAAAATGATATTTCTAACATCTTAACTCCTGAATAGGGAAACCAATTACACACATGATTTTATGAGTTAAAACACATAAGCAAGGAAAAGAGCTTTGCAAGACACACACACACACACACACACACACACACACACACACACACAGTGGTAGGTGGGTATTTTTTTCTATAATATGGACATCAAATTAATTAGACCAAAAGAAGGAAAAATTGCAAAATAATTTTAAACAGTAGCAGGTATCAGAGTCCATCTTATTTTCTTCATAGCATCTGCCAAATACTGTTGGTGCACAAAGCATAGCAGTGATCTTAGCAAAATATGAGACAGAGACAAAAAGGCCCTGCCGAGCTGGGCAGGGGCAGGGGACTTTCTATAGCAGGGCCAGAAAGCTACTGCCACAGGCCAAATCTAGCCTGCTGCCTCTTTTTGTCTGCCCCATGAACTAAGAACAGTTTTGCATTATTTAATAGTTGAAAAAAATCCAAAGAATAGCTCATGGCACATGGAAATTATATGAACTTTAATGTTCAGTCCATCAATAAAGTTTTATTCGAATACAGCCATACTCATTTATTGACAATTGTCTGCTGCTGCTTTTGAGTTATAATAGCAGAATTGAGAAATTGTGACCCAGATCATGTGGTGAACAAAGCCTAAAATATTTTCTAGTTTGGCTCACAGAAAAAGTCTGCCAATCTCCACTGTAGGGAATCCCAAGAGTAAATCCCTCTCTGCATTTCCAAATCCTAGACTGACTTCCCCAGTACCCTTTTTACTTGCAAGGAATCCAGGTTCTGACCCAATGCATTCTTACATAAGTAGGTTTCTTCCCTATCAAACTGTCTCAAGAATAGGATATAATTGCCCATGATAATTGTTTCTCTTCATATATTGTTAACACACAGACTTTGTCTTAGTCACCTATGGCTGCTGTAACAAAATATCACAGACAAGATTGGTTAACACACAGACTTTGGTTAACACAGACTTTGTGTTAACATACTGGTTAATACACAGACTTTGTCTCAGTCAGCTGTGGCCACTATAACAAACTACCATAGACTAGACGTCTTAAAAACAGAAACCTACTTTTCACAGTTCTGGAGGATAGAAAGTCTAAGTTCAAGGTACCAGTCAATTCATTTTCTGGTGAGAGGTATCTTCCTGGCTTGTAGAGAGCCCTCTTCTTGCTGTGTCCTCTCATTATAGACAGTGAATGTGTTGGTGTCTGTTTCTCTTCTTATGAGAACATCAACCCAGTCAAATTAGAGCTCCACCTTAAAGGACCCAGTTGCCCTTTATCACCTTCATGTAGGGCCTATCTTCAAGTACAGTCATAGGGGGGGTAGAGCTTAAGTATATGGATGGGGGAGGGGTATACAGTTCATTCTGTGGCAGACCTTTTCTTTTCAAGAGTGTTGCTTCTGTTCATGATGAAGAACCAAATAGGTAGGAAATAAACAGCAGACTCAAGCTGCCATAGTTTCTCAAAGCCTTACAAGAAACTCACAATCATTACCCCTAAGCATTGGCTCTTCCTAAATGGTTTTCACAGTGTTCACTAGTCCCTCCTTTCCTCTTCAGCTCCAGAAAGTAGAACTCTCAAATCTCTTCTTCCTTCAATTTACTACCATTATATATTGTGTCCCCGTTCTAATAGAAATAGTAGTATCTTTCTCCATGGGACCTGGACTAAAAATTATAATGCCAATAAAAAGTTTCACAAGCCCACTCCAGTGTGACATTAATTTTAGTTATATCTGTGATCCCACTACCAAATAAAGTCACATTAATAGGTACTAGTGGTTAGGATTTCTGTCAATTTAATTGCATCTTTTGGGGAGACATGATTCAACCCTTAGCACCTTTCAAGAGTAGCTCTTGAAAGCCCATTTTGTCATCTCACTTTTGCTGACTATAGATCCTTAATTACAACAGATTTCATTAGGTTCCAAGAGGTTGGAATAGGAGGGCGTAACTGGAAGAACAGAGACATGGGCTTCAAAGCCCATCAGCGTGGACAGATCTGATGTCATTTGTTTCCTTTATTGAGGGTCTGTGTAACATTGAGTTTCTAATTTAGCTCTCCTGATACAATGAAGATATAAGAGTCAGCATACTGTTAGTATTTCCCTGAGTTCATTATTGATAAGTATTATATGGGGGAAAAGCCTTCAAGGGAAAATACTGAGCCAAATAACATCAAGTAATGTCTTTACCAAGACAGAGATTCTCAGAGCCTTTAACACATGAATGTGCTATGGGAGGAGAACAGGCTGCATCGCTCCCCAAATGTACCTGACTGCTGAACCTAGTGAGGAGGGGCGTGCCTTCAGATGAGCATTCTCCAATAACTGTTCCCTTCAGAAGACAGACACTTTCAAGATAAAAAGAAGACAAGAATGCGCATGAGGTTAGTGGTAAATGTTAGCATAAGAGTTTTCTGAGAGAAAAATGGCTGGGAACAAAACTATTTAATGTTAACATGATTTTGATTTTTTCCTTCTAATATAGAAATTTTACAATGTGCTATGAGTGATCACAACCAGATTTAAAATGTATGCACTATAAGTGTTCATAGGAAGAACCAATGAAAATTTAAAGTTTACAGGCATGCATTCTGGGAGGTGAAGAACAAAGCAATGGTAAAGATAAACATTAAGCCAAGAAATTCAGAACAAAAGTATATGTTTTTAATCAGATAAAGAAACCAGTGTGCATTTTTTTTTTTGGTTGAATCTATAGATCAGGTGTCTGCAAATGTTTTGTATGAAGGATCAGCTAAGATAAATTTTAAGCTCTGCAGAACATGCAATCTCTGTTGTGATTATGTCTCTTTGGCACTGCAGCCAGGATGCAGCTATATACAATATGTACAGGAATAAGCATACATGTGCCAATGAAATTTTCTTGGAGTACACTGATATCAATTGGAAACAATTTGAATGTGTCACAATTTACCCTCATTTTGATTTTTTCAATCATCAAAAATGTAAAACAGCATTGTTTGCTTTTAAGACTGTGCAAAATTAATCAAAAGGCTAGATTTTGCCCATGAGCCTTAGATATTTGGTTTTAATTTTATCCTTGGTTTATCATGTGTACAAACAGGGTAAGGGCATTTAAAAAACACATTATAGCCTTGGAATGAAGTCACTAATTGCCATACTATTCTGTTTTGTCTTTATGACTTCATCTTTCTAAGAAATAGAAGTGCCAGAAACCAAAATCATCAGTTCTATAATGTATAAAAAAGTGTTGGTGTTCCCAAAAGATATTATAAAAATACCTAACTATAAAATTCTGATCAAAGGCTAAGACATAGCTTATATATTTCATTTAGTCAATCCTTCTTGTATAAATAAATGATCATATCCAATATTTTTTAAAAAGCCAAACATTATATACTTATTTTTTTCTGGTACAACACACACATAATAGAACCTGTTTGGCACAGCAAAGCTTGGAACAGATTGATATTTACTTTGAAAGTATAAGTCTAGAGCTTTCTATGTGTTGAAGTGTTGGTCCTAAGCCCTCTTCAAGTAGCTACAAGGTCTCCAACCTAACTTTCAGGTCTTTGATCCACCTTGAGTTGACTCTTGTGCATGGTGAGAAAGTGGGGTTTATTTCTATTTTCCTGCATAAGGTTAACCAGTTTTGCCAACACCATTTGTTAAAGAGGCTATCTTTTTTCCAGTGTATATTTTTGGCTCCTTTGTCAAAAATCAGTTGACTGTAAGCCTGTGGGTCTGTTTCTGAATCTTCTATTCTGCTCCATTGGTCTATGTGTCTGTTTTTGTACCAATACCATGCTGTTTTTATTACTGTGGCTTTGTAGTAGAGTTTGAAGTCAGGTATTGTGATACCTCCTGCACAGTTCTTGTTGCCAAAAACTACTTTGTCTATCTTGGGCTTTTGTTTTTCCAGATGAATTTAAGGACTGATTTTTCTATGTCTGTGAGGAGTGCCCTTGGTAATTTCATGGGTATTGCATTGAATC
>PVLC010040372.1:0-13900 GCA_004027655.1 Graphiurus murinus
TCCTCTCTTTCATGTCTCTTTTTAGAAGGGCACTAATCCCATTCATGAGGGCCCAAGCTTATGATCCAGTTACCTCCCCAAAGTCCCACCTCCGGTTACATTTCATGGGGAATGGGGGGTTTTCAACATGAACATTGAGGGAGATAAATATTCAATCTATAGAAGAGATATAAAATTCCAAAGTTATTGCTGCCCTTTGCCTGTAAAATACGTACTACAACATATATTTTCAAGACTGGCCTGCATTTAACATTGTAAAATAATCCTATGATCTTTTGAAATTAAGTAATTTTCAGATTTAACCCATTCTTATGAATATTCTGGCATAGATGCTCTAAAAAGTTTAAAAGGTAAGAGGAGGATGCTCAGACAATTTTGATTCTATTATTTTGCTAAGAAACACCTGTCATTTATACAAATTTTGAGTTGTAAATTTTATGAGGGCAGGAATAGTGGTAGAAAGAGTACTGATACTCAAATTTAATTAAACTGTATCGCATTGCACAGACTTTGTGGTATATTTTGTATTAAAAGTGCTGAATTTTTTTTTTTCTTTTTTTGAGTTACTGAAGATTAAACCCATGGGCATTCTACCTCTGAGCTATACCCCCAGTCCTATTTTTTATTCTTAATTTTGAAATAGGGCCTCACTAAGTTGTGGAGAGCCTCACTAAGTATCTGAGGCTGGCAATGAACCCAGATCCTCTGGTCTCAGCCTCCCAAGTACTGGGATTACAAGCGTGCGCCACCACACCTGGCTGAAGTAAATATTTTTAATGTAACATTGTAAAAATTGACTATTTTCCCCCAAATCTTCCCCATAATCTTTACCCATGATTATAAGGTAGGGTCCACCTCTGTCACAGATAAATTTACTTAATTCTTGGGAGAACTTTTAGATTTATTTATTTATGTATATATGTATGTATGTATGTATGTATTTATATTTAGTATCATATAGAAGAAGTGAAAGGAGTTATTGAGAAGATCAAGTCCATTTGATACAGAAAGAACTACATATTTTACTATATATATGTATTTTATTATTATACTATGTATCAAACTCTAATGATACATAGAAATTAGAATTCCAGATATTACAATGAGGCACTTTAATAGTAAATTATTCACTGTCCATCTGAAATTCAAATTTTACTGATTATCCTGTATTTTATCTGGGAATTAGAATTCTAATCCACTAATACGCTATTTCTTTTGTTGCTCATCCTGTTTCTGCTTTGGCCATTGAGAGCTCTTTTAGATGGTCTCTGGTGTCCTTTTGAGATGTCTTCATCCCCTTCTTTTGAGCATTTTCTTATTTTCTGATCCCATAAAATATTCTAGGTTTGTATTTTTCCTGCCATTGACCTAGAATTAGCTATTTCTCCAAAGAGCCCTTTTTCTTTTTATTGAAGAGTGATATTTAGAAAACAAGATCTGGGTGCTGGGTTTGCTTACTGCTACTGGGAGTCATGCAGTTTTCATTTTTAATTTTTACTAAGGAATTAATTAAAATCCTTATTAAGGAAAGTTGGAACACATCTATATGATGTGCTCTGTATTTCTCTTTATAAGTTTTGAAACCCTTCATATAAGTTGACAGAGCAACTACTATAAAAAAAACCAAAACCAGCAGATAATGTCTCCAAAAAATATAGATGAGAAAGTATTTCCATGAACCTCACAGTAAAAGTGAGTGGACAAACCATGAATGGTTTCAAGAACATGTAGTGTCAGAAAATGTGAGGAAGGAGGCTTAGGGAGGTCAGAAGGACTGATGACTCTCCTCAGAAGCAGGAAATTGTTAAGTGCATACTGGTGGTTTTTTGAGCCATTCTAAGGACAGTAATGGCAGCTAGAAGGGACCTTGGTGACTCTTGAGAATAGATGAGTGCAAGGAGACCCTGGGGAGATGTAAAGATATGCAGGCATCTCTAGTCTTCCTTCTGGGACATCTGAAGGACTCCTGCCTTGCATAGAAAATGTTGGAGGATATTCTGTTCAGGGCAGGTTTGATAGGGCCAAAGGAAGGAGAAGGTCCAGGTAGCAGTGTTGGAGGGAAGCAGACCAGATATAACTAGAGATTTCCAGGATAAAAAGGAATACATCAAAAGAGAACTTTCCTGTTATTTCTATTCCCAGGTACATTTCTCTTTCTTCTTGGCTTAAATAGTATTTGCAATCTTTTGGTGATGTTAATATTGCTTATAGTAAAGAATCACAGTGAGCCCAGTGTGGTGGCACAGGCTTGTAATCCTAGGATTTGGGAAGCTGAGGCCAGAGGATCAGGGTTCGCAGCCAGCCTCAGCTGCTTAGCCGAGGCCCTCAGCAACTTAGTGAGACCTGGTTTCAAAATAAAGAATAAAAAATAGGGCTGGGGGTGTAGCTCGAAGGTAGAATGCCCCTGAGTTCAATCCCCAGTGCTGCCAAAAAAAAAAAAAGAAGAATCATAGTGTACTATGATTAATTTTTTATCATTTCCTAATTTTACTTGCCTCCTCTTTTCACTTGTTCATAATTAATATAATTATTATAATTTTGATCATGAATAATGGCCTGAAACTTTTTGATGAAACTATATAAAAGTCCTCTGAAACAAAGGAATCAGATAACTTATCAGTTTTTCTCCTAAGATTGCTTTTGCTAAGCTCCAAGCTTTATAGTCCTGGGGCTTCAGGTTACCATCTTTTTGAGAGTTTTCTTATTTGTTTCTTTTTGTTTATTGGTTGTGTTGAATACCTGTTGTCTGAGTTATTTGTCATTCTCTTTTTGGTTTATTTTACTGTTTTGTAGAAGTATTAGAAATAACTTTTCATAACATTAAGAAAAAGGCACGTGTTCAAAAATTGCTTGGCAATGCAATTTTACTTTTTTGCAAAAAAGGGTGCCCCCAAACATACAAGAGAGAGCACACCTGAGGAAGAACCTGCTGGGTCTTATATCCCTAAGGCAAAGTCCCTCCTGCACTGAACTCCTATTGGTGGGAGTTACAGCTTCACATTCTTCCCGGTCAGCTACAGGGGAAGTTGGGGGAGGGTCAGCACCTACAATCTCTTGAGATGCTAATTTTTGAAGGAATTCAAGTATTACAAGATGGCAAATTACAAGGTGGCAAATTACAAGATGGAGGTTAAAATCAAATTACTCCTTTGACAGAAAAGATACAATTATTTTCTCACAGAAGTACATTGCCTAATAGTTTCTGTATAAAAAGATAAGGGGAAGTTTGTACATATGACTGTGTCTTTATTCATACTTAAATTTTTTTTGTTTTGTTTTTTGGTACTGGGGATTCAACTCAGGGTTATTCTGCCTTTAAGTTACACTCACAACCCCTTATTTTTATTTTGAAACTTGTGTAATAATCTGGCTGGATATATGATTCTAGTGTAGAAAATAATTTTTCTTACTTTGAAGACCTTGTTTTATTGTTTTGGGGTTCCTGCATTGTTCCTAAAAGCTTTAGACTTTGAATTCTGATTCTTGATTTATTCTTTTTTATTTTATTTTTTTTTGCTTTGTGGTACTGGGGATTGAACCCAGGGTCATTCTACCTCCGAGCTACACCCCCAGTCCTATTTTTTTATTCTTTATTTTGAAACAGGGTCTTACTAAGTTGCAGAGTGCCTCACTAGGTAGCTGAGGCTGGCCTGGAACCCAGATCCTCCGGTCTTAGCCTACCAAATGCTGGGATTACAAGTGTACGCCACCACACCCGGCTCTGATTTATTCTTTATCTGCTTTTTTCGTTGTGACTTTCTTTTCTATCTAGAGCTTTCTTGTTATCTTGATTGTGGATCTTATTCTTAGTATTCATTTTTTTTTCAATTTTGATTTTTTTCAGAAAATATTATTTTATTATTTATTTAATTTTTCTTTTAGTCACTCTCTTTAGGAAAGTTTATTAGATGATGAATGTTGGCTCTACTGGAAATTGATATAATCTTTTCTCTATTTGATCCCCCCTTCCCATTTCTGGGTGTTTTTTTGCTTTAATTTTTAACCCTTCAAGTTGAATTTTTAATTATGTTAACATTTATTTCCATGATTTCTGTCTTATTCTTTGAATTTTTTTTTATAAAAAAACCCATCCTGTTCTTTAGCAATGAATAGTATATTATCTCATATGTTTCTGACGATACTAAATGTAGATTGGGAGAATTTTGAAAAAAATATTTTTATATACTCTCTAAATTATCTCTTCTTTGAGTTCTTTGTTTCCATTTGTTTATTTTGGTCTCTACCTTACCTTTTGAGATTTTTGGTGGCTCTGTGTTATGCCTGTTGGAAAGAAATGTTGGCTTTCAAATCATATTATTAATAATATAAAAAAGTCTGTTAGGAGCTCTCTGAGAATGGGTGGCTTAGGAAGTAGTAGACTTCGGGTTAGGTAATTTTAGTGAAGACAGATATTTGCTTGGAATACTTTTACACGTCATTATCTCTTGTTTCACCACCCCATCCCTCCCTTTATTGGGTTATTCCCCCCAAGCAGATTTTCCAGTCTATTTTTAGGACATATAAGCCTAGCTGCCATTTTTCTGAGATGATGAAGGAGCTGAGGGTCTCCCAGCTCTCTATGCCGGCTTCCTTCTCATTTGTTTTCATTTGGCATGACTCTTCACGCTGATATCCACAGTGCATGGTGTACCAGTTCTGAGCGTCTGTGGCTCAATTTCTTCAGGGAATAAACCTCTTCTGGGATTGGGGAAGGGTAGGTGCCTAGCTGAGAGATTCTGGGCTCACTTCAGTTAATTTCACCCTAAACCCACCTTGTACCTCAGCCTCCAATGGTTCTGTTTTGTGTCTGTGCTGGGAATCAAATCTAGGGCCTTACGCATGCTAGGCAAGCCCTCTGCCACTGAGATACATCCCCAGCCTTTCAGTTTGTGAGTGTTTCTGGGATTCTGAAGTTTGAATTGACTTCTCATTGTTTAATGCCTTTGGTGATTTAAGTATCAATGTTTCTTTGCTTATCTTTGTCAGTGTCCTCTCATCTACTTGTCTCCCATCTTCAACATTTTGTTTGTATCTTGTCTGCAGTCTTCCTACTCATTCTGTTTGCTCTTATGGGTTGTAACTTTAATATCACTTCACTATCAATTGTCAGAGGAGAGAGATAAATAGGCGCTCAAGCCATCTAGTTTAACTGGAAATTTCCTCTGTTTATCTCCTGTTGTATTGTTAATTTCTTTAGATCCTCTTTCCTGAGTTTCATATTGGGCTTAACCTTTCCTGTTCCACCCTGTATGGGGACTGCTTTACATCCTTTTTATTTTAGGAATTTTGCTTTTCCTCTGAGTGCCTTGAAAAAGTGTCTTTGCTCTTTCCTTATCAAGCTGGAGAATGTTTCTTTATCTCTTTTAGCAGAGTGCTGCAGTATTATTTTTTTAAATCCTTTTTGCCTAATGCCTTTTTGTTCTGTCCTATGTTGTGATAGGAAGTCGTATTTTATTACATTTTTTTTTTTTGTAATAAGACTCATTTTCATTGGATTTCCAATTGGGCAGAAAATGAAGGCAGTAACATTTCTTGTGTAACACTATTTATTCCCCTGCAGCAATTAATATATTTGCTCATTTTATACCCATGGCAAACATGGGAAAACATGAGAGTTATCACAGAATTTGTTATTCCTAAAGGTGTTTAAATTATCTATGTCAAGGGCGTCCCTTTACCTGAGTCACCAGGATGAATTCCTGTCTTTATTTTACTGTGATTTCTTTCAAAGTATCTTGAATAGTCTCTAAGAGTAGAATTGAGAAGGAAGGAAAAGTTAATAAAGTATAGAAAGGCATCCCCTATTTTAAAGAGGCAAGCATTGTTTCTTGAAAATAGTGTGTTAGAAACTATTTTAGAATACCATGTCATATATACATATATATATCTCCACATGCTGTTCACATACTGGCTGTTATGTGTCTTAGGAAATAAAGGAATCAAGAGTGCCTTCATTTCAGTGGCCATCATGCTTGTATATACCTACTGATTTCTTCTCTATAGTGGCACTTTAAAATTCAGGCAGAATGTAAAGTATGTGATTTTATTTAAATTGGTATATTTTAAGGAGATATTTGACAGATATTTGCTTGACAGGTATTTGTTTCAGATTTTTTTTTTTTAAGAACCTGCTTTCCCCAGGATCAGTCTCTGGGTAGTATGTAATACTGTCACTGATATGATAAGCCTTCACTAGTCTTTTCATGTAATTTTCCCCAACCCAGTTGGGCTCTTCAGTAGCTCCAATGACTGGGAGTCATTGTAGGTGGACTGCTATCTTGCTGGCCCAAATTAGAAGGGATCTCATTGAGTTGTGCTATTATAAGCTGAGCTTAGAGAGAACATATTTTCAAAATTTCATATTTAGGTTAAGGTTTTCTATACATTTTACAAATTGCTCCAAAATTACCTCTTTCATCACCATGAAAATCTACATTCTATGATAGACAGGCCTAATCTGGAGAGAGGGGAGGATGTTACAGATTTGCAAATGAGAGTTCCACTTCAATTCTAAGATTCTCACTCTGGGGGGAGTTTCCTCTTGGCATCACTTCTTTCTTGTGGGGAGTGAAAAATTCCCAGATAGAACCAGGCCTGAATTTTTAAGTACCACTATCTGGAAAAAAAAATGAGCTTGTTACCACATGTGTTGTTTGGGCCCATTCCTCTATCCAGCACCTAGATCTATTTTGTAATCAAGTTTCCTATGATCTCTGGAGTACCTTACTGTAGCTGTAATAGGGGAGTAAATGCTGGGTTACAAAGTGTGTTCTGGAGGTCAAAGGCAAACCAACCAACCAACCAAAGAAACAAACAAACACATAAACAAAAAACAGCCAAAGCATATTTGACTTCAAATCCTTATTTAATGGGCTCATATAATTCTGATTGAATTCTTCCTTCCTCATTCTTATATCCACTGCCACAATTACAGTGCAACATAGATAGTAGATCAGTGCTTCTTAATTGCGGTTTCCCTGCAATTTAGCATTTTATGATCTGAACTTAAATGTCTCCAAAGGGCAATATGTTTATGTTGAAGGCTTGGTTGGGAGCCACGTCTCTAAGAGGTTAGGCATAGCAGAAGAAGGTTAGGGCACTGGGCACATGCCCTTGAAGTGGGTATTAGGACCCCTGCCCCTTTCTTTCTCTCTTTCTTTTTTTTTCTTTCTTTGCTTCCTGGCCACCACGAGGTAAACAGGCCTCCTTTGCCACATGTTCCCAACATACTATACTGTACAATTTTAAAAGAGGCTAAAATCAGTTTTGTTAGGGTTAAAATAAATTTTCAGTGAAGTCAGTATGAAACTATGGGTGTTCCTATGTCCATATCATTATATCACTACAGTAAATGTTGGGGTGTACTCATCCAGTTTATAAAAATATAATTCAAAAACCCATTCCTGCTTCATTTCAGTGGAAGACAGAATTAAGCATATTAATATCTCCTACATTTTGTAGGGAATTAGGACTCTATGAAAATATTCTAACTGTATAGTAGAGGTAAAAAAAAAAAATAGATTCTCAATTCCAATCAGTTTTGTTTGAATTTTAGTTCTGCCAGTACCTATAGGGTCTTAGAGGAGCTTTTTTAATTCTTTAGTCATTACTTTCTTCACATTCAAATAGAAGTAGTAGTGGAACCAATTTCTTGGTCTATTATAAGGAATTAAATTTAGTTTATGTAAAGCTGAAAGCCTAGTATATGGTAAACATCAATATTTGCTGGTTATTGTTGTTGTTGTTATTTCAAACAGTGAACTAGAGTTACCAAAGTCCAGTGGTGACACCTTCCCTTTTTTTTTGAGGTGTTGGGGATTGAACTCATGACCTTGGTATGCTAGGCAAGCACTCTACCACTGAGCCTCATCCCTAGCCCCAGAGACACCTTCTTAATGACAGGATGGCAAACACCATTCAGCTGGAAAGTTATCTGCACTTTTCATTATCCTTGTCTATGTTCCCCTCAGCTTCTATGGACAGTTGACAGTTCTCTACATTTTCCTTGCTTGGAAAAATGTATTTACTTTTTCTCATTGAATTACACGTCCCTATGTAATTAATGTCTGTTAGCAATTGCATGTTAGTTCTCTGGATTTCCAAGTCACTAAGATGATATCTCAAGTGTGCCTTCTAAACACAGAAGTGATAAGCAGAGAATAGTTCCATAAAACTGTTTCCTAACCATCCATGTCCCTGACATCAGAGAGCCAAAGATAATGTTTAGGATTGACTACTATCTTTATTTGAATTTGATAGTTTAATAAAGTTGCAAGAAAACGTGGCAAATAGAGGGCCTAAGCTAAAATTATTAAACAAAATAGGACATCTCCTTTTGAATTATTCTTAGTTTTGTTTAATTGGGAGGAAGAATTTTATTATTGGCCTCTTTAAAACCTTAGCATTTGCATTTTTTATTTATATTCATCATAATTACAAATCAGACTATTTCTGCATTCTTAAAGTAGGAGACACTCTTTATAAGAATCTATCTCTCGAAGCTCAGACATGTCATACATATGGCCTATTCCAAGGACTTTACTTTCATAGATGAGAACAGTTTTTTTTTTTTTTTTAAACAGAGGAATTACATACTTTAATTCTTCCTATGAAGTTATTATGATTGATCTGTAAATTACAGAGTATTTCCACAGTGTCTACATATCAGTTTCACAGGGCAAATAGCTGACTGTTTTACAACCAAATGTGGCAAAATATTAATTTTCTGCCATTGCAGTGCTAATAGAATACACTTAAACCACCGCAGTTAATGCATCATATCCATTTAGTTAGATAAATAGACTACTGTGTACCATTAGCATCTTCTCTTACTTGATTTTTCTTGTGAATAAATGGAGACTGTTTTTATAACAAGAAAATTCTCCTTGTTTTTAAAATTTCTTCAGTTCAATTTTTTTAGTATTTTATATGTATGTGTAAAGAATAGGTGAGATTCTGAAAAGTGAAGTATATAATTTTTAGAATATTATTTGTACTTTTCCCAGAAGAGCAAACATTGGCTTCTATTCTCATGCCAATTTTGTGACTGTGACTGGTAGTTGCTCTAAATATGCATTAGTAATTTATCTCTTAATAGAAATAAAGAGGTAATTTTCTGCTGCTACTTTTTTCTTTAAGTTAGATTGGATTCATTCTTAAAGGAGCACAAAAGCAAACACACAGACCTCTCATTCTGATTTTAAATAATTTAGAGTGGAACTGTGAACACAATATTTTCCCCATTGAAGATCATTTTATACTGAAGTTTAATATAGGTTTCAAATTCTATTTAAAACTTGGGCTCAGGAGGGTGATGGTAAAGTGTGACATTCGCAAGCTGTTTCCTGGTGATGAAAAATGCATAAGTACAAAACCCACACAGGACTAGTCAGGCGACTTTGAATGTAATTTTCCATAAAATTTTACTTGATCCAACTCAACACATAGTTGTATCTTACCAGTTTCTTGAAGGAAAAAAAAAAAAAAGTGGTCCAAAATTAATGTAATGTTTAGAGCTCAGGGAGCTGATCATTGTAATCCTTTTAACTCACATGGAAGCTAGTTATGTTCCTCAAAATACATCTCCTAACATCCCACCCCTTTTCCTCCTCCTCCCTTCTTTCCTTCATATATTGAATTTCATTATATTGTAATATCATTCTCTATATGCCTGCCTATCCATGTACCATTCATTCATCCATCCATCCATCCATCTCTCAATCCATCTCTCATTTAGTTATGGACTCAATTATTTCCCCCACAATTCTTATGTTGAAATTCAAAGTTTAGTATCTTAGAAGTACTCATTATTTATATAAGGTCTTAGAGATGTAGTGAAGTTAAAATGAGGTTATTGGGCTAGGACCCTAATCTAATAGGAATAATGTCGTTAAAAGAAGAGGTAGAGAACCAGGCATGGTGGCGCACGCTTGTAAACCCAGCATTAGGGAGGCTGAGATTGGAGGATCCAGGTTCGCGGCCAGCCTCAGCTACCTAGTGAGGCACTCCGCAACTTAGTGCGACCCTGTTTCAAAATAAAGAATAAAAAATAGGGCTGGGGGTATAGCTTGGAGGTAGAATGCCCCTGAGTTCAATCCCCAGTACCGCAAAAAAAAAAAAAAAAAAGAAGAGGTAGAGAACCCAGGTATGTACTCCCATGGAGGAAAGACATGTGAAGATACAGTGAGATGGTGGCAATCTACAAGCCATGGAGTGAGGCTCCAGGAGAAGTCAAACCTGCTGATGCCTTGACTTTATACAGTCTAGAACTGTGAGAAAATAATTTTTTGTTGTTGTTGAAGCAACTCAGTCTGAAGTATTTGGCACATCTAGCAAACTAATACACATACACACATACACACATACACACACACACACACACACACACACACCCTTGTTTTTATATATATGCATATATAAATATTCCCTTTCATTATATATATCAACAAACTCTTGTTTTTAGTTGCATGTTTTCTTAATATACTTTTTAATACAAAATTTATACTATTTTTTTTTCTCATACCGAGTGCTAAATGAGAGAGGATTAAACAGATTGATTTTACTTTGAGGAAAGATATAGTTAATTAAAACTCAGTATATGTTTTTGGGCAAATCAGTCTTTCTGGGAGGTTTTCTAGGTATACGTTATATTAGAGCAAATGATGAAAGTGCTCTACAGCTCTAGGAATTCCAATTTTGCAAAGGCAAGAATTCTGTTTCTCTGTTTCTTTTCTTTCTTTCTTTCTTTCTTTTTTTTTTTTGCAGTACTGGAGGTTGAACCCACGGGTGTTTTACCTCTGAACTACACTTCCAGTCCTATTTATTTATTTATTTTTATTTATTTATTTGCGGTACTGGGGATTGAACTCAGGGGTGTTGTACCTCTGAGCTATACCCTCAGCCCTATTTTTAATTTTTTATTTTGAAACAGGGTCTTACTAAGTGGCGGAGTGCCTCACAAGGTAGCTGAGGCTGGCTGTGGACCCGAATCCTCTGGTCTTAGCCTCCCAAATGCTGGGATTTATTCTTTATTTTGAAACAGAGTCTCACTAAGCTACAGACAGACTTGCTAAGTAGCTGAGGCTGGCTGCCAACTCGGATCCTCTGGTCTCAGCCTCCCAAGTACTGGGATTACAAGCATGCACCACCATGCTTGGCTTACAAATTCTGTTTTTGTTCTGTATTTCATTTAAAAATTAACAACCTGTGATCTTGGGGCTTGTGATGAAACAGACCCTTCATTGGATACTTTTTTCAGGAAATGGGTTACTGAGGTGTTCAACTCTGTGGCAGATGGAGTAATTGAAGCATTCTCCCAGGATTTATTAAATCTCCAGCAGTTGTTTCTGCATTTGCCATGGTCATTCTTCCTAGGAAGGTTTTCGATCACTGTCCAGAGATATGCTAGATTAATACAATAGGAAATTAATTATTTTTCCTTTTTATTAGCATTCTTGATGAGCAGTAGGAATTGCCTGATCATATACTTCATCAGTATGCACAGCTTCAGGTTTCTGTTATATACACTTTGAAAGATCTGACTGTAAATTGACTAAATTCTTTAGTTTTGCACACAAATTCTGTTTTTTCTTACATAGAATGAGCTGTTGCTAGGGAAGTAACAACATGAAAATCCACATCTAAAGGGTTTACTTTCAATCATTGACACGTTGGGATATTTACTTGTAAAGTGGGATTGTAGAAAGGTTGCATGTGTAATTGCTGTCTGCAATCTGTATGCCATCATTTATTTTAAGACCCTGACATTGAGACATGTTTAATGATTTATTTTTAGGAATAAAGATTAAGGTAGGATGTTCTTATTTTATAGAAGTGGTTAGGTTTTTGTTTTTTTTTTGGTACTGGGGATTGAACTCAGGGGCATTCTACCTCCGAGCTATGCCCCCAGCCCTATTTTTTATTCTTTATTTTGAAACAGGGTCTCACTAAGTTGCAGAGTGCCTCACTAGGTAGCTGAGGCTGGCCGCGAACCCAGATCCTCCAGTCTCAGCCTCCCGAATGCTGGGATTACAAGAGTGCGCCACCACGCCTGGCTAGAAGCGGTTAGGTTTTAAAGCACACATGCTTGTTAGTGAAGGTTAGCAGATTCCTTGTTATGTTTTTTAAAGGTAATAAATCAAGCATTTCACCATTAAATATAATTTTATTGAGGTTGGATGATAAGTATAGATTCATAAGGGAGTTTCATATTGTATAATTAGTGATATCTGAATTTTTTTTGATTACCTAATTGCTATCTATTTTGATACCTAATTGCTATCACCAAAAGGTGTTGGACGAATACTTTTTTTTTTTTTTTTTTTTGTACTGGAGATTGAACCCAGGGGCATACCACCTCCAAGCTACACCTCAGCCTCTTTTTATTTTGATACTGAGTCTTGCTAAATTTCTGAGGGTCTCACTAAGTTGCTGAGGCTGTCCTGACACTTGCAATTCTCCTGTCTCAGCCTACTAAGTACTGGGATTATAGGTGTGTGCCATCTTGCCCCACTGGAAGAATACCTTTATAAGGCTGAATATTATATGGTTATGATTTATGTGTAACGAGATTCAAGTAATAAATATTTATTTCAGCTTTGCCAGCCATATGATCTCTGTTGCAACTAACTGTTGTAGCTGGAAAGCCACAGGCAAAATGTGTATGATGAGCATGACCATGTTAATAAAACTGTGGGTACTGAAATTCAATTTTCACATACTGTGAAATTTATTCTTCTTTTGATATCCTGAACTAAAAAAGTGAAAACCATTATATGTTCATGATATATAAAACAAACAGGTAGTGAGATGGATTTGTCCCATCGGTAATAGTTTTCCAGGCTCCAAATTAGAAGATTATGTAACAATGTGCATAATATATTGAGTAAAAAAAAGCAGGTTTAAAACAGTACTTATAGTGTAACCCTATCTATGAAAAAAAATCATTACCACTGGAAGACAAAATATCAAAATATTTGCAGTGGTTCCTTGGTTAGATTATGGGTAAATTTAATTCCAAATATGTTCATTTGCATGCTTTAGGTTTCATACTACAACTATTTCTTATGTTGCCTTTAAAAATAAATAATCTTATATCAGAAAAAATTATTTAACAAGTGAGGAAATCTATATTTTCTCAACAAAATCAGGATATTTATTGTTAGTTAATTTGATTCAATCTGTTTTGTTTACCCTCTGCTTCATCTTTAGCCAACAAGTCCCAAATTTGGAAAAGCTGACTCATATGAAAAACTGGAAAAACTTGGAGAAGGATCTTATGCTACGGTATATAAAGGGAAAAGCAAGTAAGTCCAACATTTTTTTAAAAAATATTTCACATATAAAATAAATCTGTTCTCTTAATACAAAAAAAGCAGTATATTTAAATATTTCTCATTTAATATACAATAGAATTATTTCCTATTAGAATTTTTTTTCTTTAGTGTAAAAGCCAGTGAAAATGTTTTTCCTGCTAGAAAACTGTTTTTCAGACCTGTCTAGTTTATCTTTTCTGTTTGCCACCCCCCCCCCCACCCTTTTTCTCTCTTAGTGGATTTGGAAACAACTAATGAGAATTCATTTCCAGGTGAGTTATGTGATTAATTTCTCATGGAGTTTTAATGTTGAAAATAGTAGTAATGATTTGACAAAACTCAATGTATTACCATCCTTGATGTCCTTTTAAATTGAGCTGTCACTCCATCTTTCAGAAGTCACTTAGTTAAATAAAGCTGCAAATTTGATTTTTCTACCTGTCTGCTTTGGCATCCTGGTGCTTAAATTTCCAGGTAGACAAAAAATCCTTTCCTTTGTCCTTTTTTCTGCCATTATTATCCTGAGTTCAGGGGACAGATTCATGTTCTTAAAAAACTTGTTCTCATATATTTTATGATGCTGTATC